>VJXU01003206.1:9600-20375 GCA_008694245.1 Ganoderma sp. BRIUMSc | reverse complement strand
CCACCAGTATCAGCCTGGGTAGATAATCTTTTCCTGTAGTTAACGTGGAGACCCGCTCATCTCCCCCAGTAGCTACTGTCAAGTAATCTTTTTGTTCTCACTTAATCCACTCCTGCGTCGGCTGTTTGTCCTGACGCTAATCCAGTAAGAGTGCAGATCAAGCTATGGTGAGACTTTACGTCGCATATCTAGTACTAAGCTGCTAATCCTCTACCACCAGTAATCCTAGCTTGTGATTCGCACTCAGGCTCGGGTACGCTCGTCCCCGTAATCCTCACGCCCGCTGCTAATCCTCTACCACCCGTAATCCTCAAGCTTGCGATTCGCACTCGGGTACGCTCGTCCCCGAGATCAGTTCTCGCCCACTGCTGACTCTCTAAGTCAATCCACTGTTACAGCACACGTTCGATTTCAAGTATCCTCATTTACTATTTCGACGCTTGTGAGACTCAGACTCTACCGCACACCGTGCAAATGGTAGACATGCGCAACATGTATCAGTGTGCACTACCCTGGCCTCCTCTCAATATACATTCTTTACCCTGATCGTTCCTCCTTTGAACGCTAGCCTCCTCCAAGCCGCCATCCCCGGGTTGCAACCGGATCTCGCTCCTCTGCCCTTCCACGCCTCTGGCCTTTCGGCCTGAGGTAACGTCTCGTCCGTCCTCCGCTTGCACCGCAAATCTCACCCGTTTGGTCTCTTCGATGGTGGGCAGAACCGTGACCTTGGTGGTGAGGGGCGGCAGGTAAGCCGGGGTGAAGAAGCAAGGATCCTCGTAGTCGCCAGGGTTGTGACTGACAGGGGAAGGGGGAGGAGACTCGGGAGCGTCGAAGTACTCTTCTGTAGGGGAAGGGGGAGGGCAACACGAGCATGGACGCTGCACTGGCCCCCGCTTCAAGGTACAGTCGTCGACGATAGGAACGAAGACTGGCGTCTTTACCACAAGGTCGTGGACAGTCTTCGGGATGAAGTCTCCCCCATAACTCATCCACGTCCCTCCCGGCCCTGGAAAGAAAAGAGGCGGAGGAATCCCTTCAATCCCCGGATCTTCGAGAGGCGGGAGTGGAGATGCCCGCTGCGTCATTCTAATAGGAACGACAGCTCTGTTTGAGGCCGAGACACGCTGAAAGGTACGTTGCAACCACTCACCTGTTTGTTGTATGCCGCAATGAACAGCTGCTAGCAGCGTCAGGTGTTGAAGATGCTGGGATCACTAGCCACGGAGTACGGGGGCGGTAGCGGCAGACCTGGCGAACGACGTCAAGAGCCAAGATTTGGTGCTATGTCGGGTACCATTACCTGTCGGCTGTTCCAACGTTCGTTCTCCGGTACTCGGATGGGGATAGACTTATGTTAGCTAATCCTTCCATACCAGCTAATCCTTCCACACCAGCTAATCCTCCCCCAGGCATAATCTCGCCTCCAGTCCAGTAGCCAGTGCTGGTCGCTGCATCTCGCGTATTCAATCCACCAAAGTCAGTGAGTAATCATGTTAAGCAACATTATCCCTCATACCAGACTGGCAGCGTCGCACACATACCCAAATCCTGAATCGTGGCATTGACCACCACGTACCCATCATTAGCAATTCTAGGTAAAGTAAGTCTATCCGGTCGTTGTTGTCCTCGTAAGCGATCCACTCATCTCTTCACTTGTCCCCCTCCCCTTTTCCGTCCCCGTCCCCTACTACCCCCACGGGTGCTCATTTTCCCGGACCATCTGTTTCCCGTGTCTACAATCCCCGCTCCCTCTTCGATGTGTGTCGCTTTCCCTGTGTCTGCTTGATTCTTTCGACGTTTCGTTGCACGCTGTATTCCTTCTACGCTTCCGCCGCCCTGTTGCCCGGGGTTGCACTGGGCCTGGAGAGGGGCATCCGTGGATCCATTCTCCCGAGCACCTATGCGAGCGCTATGCCTTGTTGGTTGTCCTGCACTGACGCGCTGTTTACGCTTCAAGTTGCCTGTTGCCGGTGCTGTGGATGCCGTCGACAGCGGTCTCTCTGTGGAGGGGGCATGACTGTCCGACACAGCGATTGGGATATTTTGCAGCTGGTCAGAGGTCGCTGCAACGTTGGCTGGAGGGATGGCTACCTCATCAGCACTCAATGAGTTCGCCAGTGTTTCCGAGGTATCCAGAGGCAACGACGTGCCGCCAGCTCCCGCAACATCAGCGGCGGTGTTTGTTGACGGAGGATGGAGACAGTATGCAAGAGGGTCGTCCATACTAGGCGACAGGGGATGCGATGCGCTGTTGTGCGCATTGGCATTACCTAGAGCTGAATACGACATGCCAGCCCCGGCTGCGGCATTGGCATGGAGGATGTTGTTCGTGAGCGTCGACCAGCCTGGTCCATAGAGCGCGCTATTGCCAGCGCTGAAGTCGTGCCAAACAGATGTTGTCTCCGGGTATCCACTGGGCACCACGTCCATGGATGAGGACCACGCAGAGGCTACCGGTACACCCAGGTTGCGGACATTTGAAAATGCTTCCCAGGCGTTCATGTCATCGAAGTCCGTGGTCACGGGAGACATTGAGGCGGCTGGCAGCATTGTGTACGGTGTCCAGACATTAGCATTCCCCATGCCCATGAAGGCTTGGTAGTCCGCGCCTGCGCTCATCTGGTTGGCCACGGGAAACTGAGGGTGGTCCGCGCCTGCGCTCATCGGCGGGCTGGCAGCCGCGACGTTCACCGCGCGAGGCTGGGTGGGATCCGCGCCTGTATCCATCGCGTCCACGGCTGAAGGCTGAACGTGCCTTGGGACTGAGGCCATACCAAACCCCTGCCTGTGGAAAGGGCTCCTCCCGCAATCGGCCCCAGTTGGAGTCCAATAGATGTGATGCTGGGTCTCAGCGTGGGCTTCTTGCGGGGGGCTTCTATTAGGCTGTTGCATGTTACTTTGATCCTCCTGTTCTTCTGCGATATCAGACAAAGAGGGCATCATGGGCAAGGCCGCTTTTGCTACGATGTTGGGAGTGATCGGTGTTGTGGCCTGCGATATCTCTGATCCGTCGTTCGGTAATATGTCGTCCGCGAAAGCCATGTCGAGGCTCAGTGGCATCTTCTGCTTTTGAGCAGAGCGCTTGACCGGTGTGTTCTTCACGCTGACCGATGCTTTTCGACTACCGCCCATTGTCTTGAACCGGAAAGGTGTACCACCTTGCTGAGCTTTGTAAAGATCTGCCCACAGTACAAACACGTCCGGAGTGCAGAGGTCTGAGAAGCGCTTGGAAAACATGGTCGTCCAACGCTCAGTCACGAACTCGCGTGGTGTTGCAGCTATCTGCACCCAGTCGACCTCGCCAGGTCGCTGGGCTTCGTCTGCCCAGCAGCGGTTAGTATTCTGAACTTCTCAAACGACAATTAACTTACTCCATGCACACTGCATTAGGGCTTCCAATATATCCACGACATGGTCCTCGTCCCCCGATTTGAACTCCGGCAGCAGTGCTCGCCCGTCCGGCGCGCGATCAAGCCAACCAGCTGCTGGTGTCTTGTTCGAGGTCGCCGGGATAACTTGATTAGCATTCAGAGCTGTCGTGTACCAATCAGCTCGGATTCTTGACAAATACCAGGATATCTTAGATACTTACGAGTTGCTTCTTTGGCCCAGCTTTCCCATCGCGCCTTCTCCGATTCAGGAGACCCCCCTTGCCATTTAGAGAACGATGGACAGGCGTCGTTAGCCCTCACAGACAACCTGTGCGGCAACGTTCAAATCTTACGGTTCATATTGTTATATGTACACTCACTCCTCGTAGAAAGGCTCCCCGTTTTGTCCTCGGAAGATTACCTTCACGTTGAAGGAACACATCCCCAGCTGTTTGGGTGCGAAGCCTATCCTGCCCGCCAAGTAATCGCCGAGAACCTCCATGAAAACATGCTGATTACTGCAAAGCCCCTTAGCATATTTCATCCTTACGCCGACTTCAAGTCACTTACAGAAAACATTGGCCCTCCTGATCCTTATTGTGTTCTTCCGCCCGGCTAATCCACACCGCCCTTTCCTCGTCCTTCAGGAAGCGCCACATATTCGCCAACGTGTGGGCCAAGATACCGATATCCCTGCTTCCTGCCTCCTCGACTACCTTCTTTATGTTGTGAGACGACCATAACCTCATAGGGGATACACGGCGCGAAGACATGAACTTCCACAAGGGGTTGGAGGCGTTAGCGCGGGGTTTGCTCCCTCCTTTCTTCTTGCTGTGGTTCTTAAACCAATTTTTTACGGCCTATAAGGGACGCTCACACTGAGCCACTGACAGCCTCGGCATACCACAATAGACACACACCTTCCGAATGTCTTCGTGGGTGTGACCTTTACGTTCCAAGGTCTTCCTCACGACGTCATCTGCCAAAAGTTCATCCGCAGCCCTAGTCCTCAGGTTTGTTCGTTGCTTCCGCTGTTTATACAGATGGAGCCTTTGATAGTCTGCCAGGTGCGCCTCCAACTTGCTCTCAGCGAAGGGGAAGTTTTTCCACTCTAGTCGATGTCTGGACCCTTTGGAGTCCTCGACCTTGTCGTCGTCGTCGTCGTCATCATCATCCGCTGTGTTCACAGAGGTTTCGTCCAACGCTGACGTATCGTGATCTGCTATGACCGATAGACTCTTAGACTACTAGCTGGACAGAAGAGAGAATGTTGTCATACCTATTCCCGCTGCTCCCGAGGTTGCCGATGACGAGAGCAACGCGGAGTCGGTAGTCGTTATCAGTCCCCCATTGGAACGTGCCGGACTAGGTAGTGACATGGCGATGTTGGTTTAGAAAAACCAGTACGGGCCCTCCAATCTCCCGCGTGCAGCAATAGCGCTTCATGCGGCGGTACGTCATGGAGCAGGCAGCGGTGTTGCACATGTGAGCTAGATTATGTTGTGTCTGAAGAGGAGATCACTCACAGCTAGCAGCTACGTCAGATTCGGGCCTGGTATGCTTGGGGTTTGAAGATATCCTAACGCGTACACTGGAACAAGAGCCTCAGATGAAGGTGGAAAGCGGACATGTCAAGACGTGGAGCGGCAGACGACAACGAAAAGCGACGGGCACAGACTCGGTTATCTGCCCTCCGCAGGGGACCGGACAACGAGATCCAGGTCGCGAGTGGCCGGCTGATCCACTCTTGGCTGGCGATTTGTTTCAGGTCGGCCACATACATCAAGCAGTATGACATTTATGGCTGTCGTCTTTTGGCCCACATCGTATAAGCATTGGCAAGTAAGATTTTCAGTTGCCCAGAGCCCACTCCCGCTACATGTAGATATTTCCCCTCCCCCCCTCCCCCACGCCCGCCAACCTTGTCCTAGTACGCGCAGTGGTAGCGTTTCATGTTACGGAACCAGGCAGGGATGGCCTGGTTGTAGAAATCAGACCCACGGGCTTCAGTTGCTCACTAACGTCACTCACTCGTCGCACGTCGCCTGCAGCGAATCCCTCCTCCTCAAACTCCTCCATATACCCGTTCATCAGGAACTCATTGCTTACGTGCCAAACGAATATACGGCGTTCGCGAGCGTCGAGGCATCCTTCGTATCGTTCGAGGAAGCGGAGAAGAAAGGCGTGTGCCGCAGGGAAGTTCCGCCAGCGCAGGATTGGCCGTCGCGGAGGGTAACGGGGAGCCGGTGTGCCAACGTACATGTCCGCCAAATAACGTCTCGCTGCCATCCATCTCCCGAACGTCAGATGCGGCCCCCACAGTCCCGCATCTCTATCATCTTGCAGTTGACTCCTGTAGTTGACGAAGTCGCGATGGTATAAGGGGGGCATGTGGATCGGGTAGTAGTTGACCTCCCACTTCTGGCCAGGGTCAGACCATTCAATAGCGGGGACCGCCTCTGTAGCCATGAGAACCGAGAGTATGAGCTGCGAGTTTCAGCAGAGAGATACAGGCAGAGAGAGCGGCTTGGGTTCGACAGCGAAAGGTCACGACAGCATTCCGCAGGCGAGCATCTGAAAATTAAAAGGGTTGCAAGTTGGAATTGACAGGCGATGGGTACCACTGGCGAGTAAGCGCACTCGACCGCCTGCTCCACACCCTGTGCAGAGTCTCTGAGCGCGTCACACTGTGGCTTCAGCGCCCTCTAGCATGATTATTGAGTGGGGAGATTGTACTACGCTTGCCGCTTGCTGTGCGAGTGTCTAGGGAGAGCAGCTATTACAGTACGTATGGATCGGCAGCCGTGCTCTTGCCCTCCACCTTCACTGGACCTGACACGGTGCGCGCACGCTTCCGTCTGGCTTGTCTACCCCCTTCCTCTCCATTGAGCTCGACATATTGGCAAGGGAACCCCAAATGCCGCTTTCGCTTTCGCGATTTGGCAGGCGGCGTGGTACCCGTCAGATCTATCACGGTCGTAGGTTTCGACGCGGAGGACTTCGAGGATCCTGACGATGTTGCGGTGTTCGAAGACGCGGTCTTTAAGGATCCCCACGCCGCGGCAGCCTTGGAGGAGGCGGTCGCCAAGGATCCCGGCGAGGGGCGGGCCTTCAACGTCACTGACTTCGAAGATCCCGACGACGCTGCAATTTTTGAGGCGGAGCCGCTGACCCGCTGCCCGGAGCCTGCATGCGTTACGAGGTTATGCAGAGAGCTACCTCGACGTGCCCAGTTCGGATAGATCTCTGACACGTAGTGGTCTAACCACAGTGTCACGCGAACTCTAGGATGCCGGTAGATGACACCTCCTCCGGCGCCCAAGGTTATCGTCTGCGAAGGTTTAACGGACTGTGTCCACGCCTGTTGGAAAGGCTCGTACATCAGGTACGAGCCCAACTGGCGCGAGTTGTGTGGCAGGCCCAGGGCCTGTAGTATGGCCGGTTGCCTGAACGTGAACCCAACCAGCGCGCCCAACTTTTTCCCTTTGGCAACCACTCGCATAGGTCCTATACCATCCTGCATGGACGAAAAAGATGTGTGTAAATGTACGCCTCGCTCCACGCAGCAGCCCCAATTGATGCACTTACCATTTGGTATATGACGACAAGCACATCAACATCCTCGCCATGGGGCGTGACCACGGTAGCGTTGCTCCGGGCTATTGTTCGATAAGGACGCCGCAGAAAATCGAGCTCGAGGTGGGGTAGATCATCCATGCCGGGTAAACACGGCGTAAAGGCGAGGAACATTCCGGGGGATAGTTCGGGCATTGTGGTCTGAGCTTGCGAGTCGCGACTGAGGAGCGACACGACCGTGTCACAGCACCAGCGAGCGAAGGTTTCGCTTTGAAACGGAGGTGGATCAAGCGTGGACAACTCTAGAAGGAGCCCCAGGCGGTTTGCGAGCGACATCTGTATACTGAGGGGCTTGAGATGGCCATCGCATCTACTTCCGCATCGCTGAAACGGTGTCAGAACGAACAGCGATGGGCTTCCAGAGGGGGAATACACTCACGTTGGTACACTGCATGGTCACCAGCAAGAAGCGTACGAGTCATAAGCGCAACTGTCATGCTAAACACTGTGCGTTGACTTACGATACCCAGGAGCAGCCCCACGTGTTGCTTCTGCGTGCCGCCTGCCACAGCGGTGTAGGTGTGTTTTTGACCGGTGTTGTCGCATCGTCCAACGGCTGCCAAAATCGTCTGCTTCGGCGGAGCTGCGCACCGGACGAGTTGACTGACTCGAGGGTCTTCGGACATTGTGAAGGCAGGGGAAGGAGAGTCGTTGACAGCGCTCCAGGATGAGCTGTATAAGAGCTCGGGGAAGAGTCGCTGGCGCCGGTCTAGGTGTGATGGTGTCCTCGACTGGATTAACTACGCAAATCTGCGGATTAAATCCTGAACCTTGCTCCAGTCTCTCCCCCCCGCGTCAACGCGGCTGCGACTTGCCCATCTCACGCGTTCGTTAACTCGACTAATGGTTCCTTACTATGCATTAGATGCGCCAAGGAAGATTCTAGATGATGTGGCACCGGTACACACACATGTCCCTGACTCGGAGTCTCCGGGACATGACTGCGAATGCGCGTAATGTACCGCTGCTTGCCATCCTGCGTGGGATGCCGGTGCAGTTGAAACGGCTGTCCCTCAACATTCGCCTTCGTTAGTCGGTCCACCATAACAACGTAACAGTTCCACGCACCCATGTCAGGTCGTTGTAGTGGCCACCGTGTGCGGACTGCTCTGTTCACGCCGCTGTGAGGTGAAAAGGTCAGATGTACGCAACTTCTGACATTTCAACGCCACTCACGGATGTTTAGCTGTCCCGCGGCGCGGTAGACTGATCCCTGGGGGTTGTGGACGAGTCACCAACTGCAGGCGTCTCTGAGTTCAATGTGCACGGCACGTGCCGAGACGCGATCCCGACACGTGTCACGCTTGTCCGGACTTCTTAAGAACTGACGACCAACACCCGCCGCCCGCAAGGTCTTGTCGACTGCCCTACAATCTGCGCTCCGCAGATTCTCAGGTCTCTCTGCACCACCTATCTGCCTACTGGCACATTTGCGCATTTGCCTATATCTACAAATAGCAGACTTCGAGTCGCGTTTGACGGTTAACCCAATGCGCGAACCACCCCCCCCCAAGATATCAGTCGATCCAGGTATGCGCTGCGGTTTTCGCTAACCAAATAGCAGCTCACCAGCGAAATATTCAGACACGCCCGTTGTGACCTATGAAGACGCTATCTCAGCTGCTTGGGGCCCTAACAGTGCTTTCCTGGTGACGACGCCGAATGCCAACTACGTCCCACATATCGTCGAGGGGATCGTTACTGTCACCCTGCGGGACAACGGCTCCTTTGGTGAACACGATCCTATCCAATGGCCTCAAATGTTCGTATGGCAACATCCGTACCTCGCCGCCATCCCCAAGCGGCCCATCACGGCCGAGGCCTTACCCGCCCCCTGTCCTAATTCCACCATCTGGCAACAGCCAACTCCCGACGACTTCTTACCCAGCGGTCGTGTCGCCGGCTACGGTTCCTTACGCCCCCAATTCCTTCAATTGTACCAACCACTCATTTTCAAGATGAGTGTCGACGTTCGTCAGTACAGCCTGCCTCCCCTTGTCACCATCGACCTGTCAATCTTGCATCGGTACAACATCGAAATGACGATGGCATGGCAAAGGCTGGACCGCACGCCAGCCACATACCGGGACCAGCTGCTTCAACTGGGCGTTGTACGCCGGTACTGGCTTTTATGCTCCGGCTTCATGATGTTCTATGATCTCCTAGGTCGCGATCGCCATGAGGGAACACACCCATCGAACGTCGAGCTCATGGGGGCCTGGACGTCGGAGCCGCGTGCGGCGCAGATGCTTTTTGCAATAGGCATTCCCGTGTGGCTCGTCCGCTCGCCCATGATGCTTCCCTCCGAGATTCGGGTCGCTAAACTCATGGCAATGGCGTCAACGGACGCCCTTTGTCTCGTCAAGTTTCATGGCGCCGAACCGGTGTATCAGGGCCTGATTGGCTCACGCCACTTAGAAGCCACGTTCATATCCGGCGAGCTTGCCTGCATGGCTGGAGGCCTACGAGACCCGTGGGCATACCGTGACCATTCCAGGGTTCCTACAGCGACCATCACCAGGCCCTCTGAATATGTCGCGTTTTCCCGGGATGATCAATGTCGTGCGACGGTCCCCTCTGGACGATGCATTGATCCCATACGTCGAGGCGTTGGATCGTCGTCTAAACTTAGGTATCGACCGCTGCCGTGTAGGTGTTCGTAGCCGATATGTATGTGGGCAAAACAATCTTACGTGTGTTTCACCGACCAGACCAAGGCGCGTCGCAAGAACGTAGTCGCAAGGTGCATCCCTCTCATTATCGCGGCCGTGACAAGTTCCTCGAAGTCTCGCATCCCTGGATGCCGACTGCGTTAGCCAGCTGGGCGAGTTCCATGAGCGCTGTCGATCGGTCGGACAAGGTTAGGCCTGGGCGCTGGGGGTACTGGATACCCGAGCCCGGGCTTCTTCTCGGCCCCAAGGATCCGACGCGCTTGCAGAAATATGTCATGTCTTGGCTTCGAGCGCGGCCTTTTTGGCTGAATGTGTTGCAAGCCCCTATCTGTGGGTGTCTGGAAACCGCACACAGAACACAGGTTTGGAGAGACTTCCTCAACGGTGTAGAGGGCAATGCAAAATCGTTCACGAAGCACGGCAAGCGCGTCTACGAGATCAAGCATCTATTCTCCCAGGTCTTTTCGGAGCAGTGCGTGGAGCCCAACGGAGACGCAGACGCAGAATGGCACGGTCTTCGTATCAGTCAGGTCGACGACAAGATTGGTCCCCTTATCATGTGGGAAGCCTTCGAACTTGGGTTCCGTTACGAGCTCTCGGCCCTGGATCGCGCGTTGCGATTCGAAACTCCTGCTCAGGAGCCAGAAAGGTTGGCACGTTTGGCTCACGTCTTCCCCGAGGAAAGCATGCACGCAGTACTTCGTCTTCCCACCCCGGACTCTCGCAGCCTCGGTGCACCCCTCCCTCATCACAGAATCCCTTCCCTCAACGCACTCCGCGAGATATTACTACGATGGCCCTTATGTCCTCTGGAGATCAAGACAAGCTGCCCCTTGCACACGTCGGCTTCCGAGCAGGCTGTCGAGGACTTAGAGGTCAAACTAGCAGCATTTTATACGCAGATGTTCTTCAACGTGGCGGGGCGAGCGCCCCTTGTACCCCATTGTTTTCCTTACCATCTTATGTAGCAGTTGCAACGTATCGCTGTAGTGTTTGCTGTTTTATTCTGAACTTATTGCTGTGGCTTCGTATCTGTGGTCGGTGAAGCATCGTTCTCCACGCTGTGCCGGAATCGATATGGGCCATACACAAGCGA
>VJXU01003199.1:0-14764 GCA_008694245.1 Ganoderma sp. BRIUMSc | reverse complement strand
CGTGTCCGAGTCTTGCTTTCAGTAGACCTGCTTTATCTACATATGCTTCATGTCGTAGTTCACGCACGCCGTCCTCACGATATGACAACAAATTGATATCCTCTCTTTCGCCGCACTCCCAGACCTGGGATCCTTCTCCTACAGACATACACAGTGTGACACACGTTTTACCCGAAGATCTTGAGGGATCTCATCGTGGCAAAGCCTGGTGGAAGTGTACGATACGTCCATGGTTCTGTTCTGATAGCCGTCTTTCGAGATTTGGTCCCGCCGGGGCCCTGGTGGTGCCGGTGATGGCCCTGACTGCAATGTTGTCCCAGCAAGCTCGCCTGTTGACCTGTAGAGTGCGGGCTCTTCGATCACCGGCAGCAGCGGGTTCTCCTAAGATCGGTTTGTGGGCAATCGCGCAATAAGTGACCATGTATTCGCATTCCAAACTCTGCCCTCGCACTCGTCATGGGCACCGCACCGAGAGTCGTCGACGCTGACGTCCTCCCAACCTAAATATTTCACAGCATGACACCTGTCAAGGTGGCGTGTCAGCCCGTCAGGACAGTATTGAACCTTCAACGTTCGATGACAGCGGGGGACCCACAACTTCTGGCAGTTGATTTTGGTTGCAATTGTAAGTGTGCCGCCATCCGGCGGCCCTGCCTGACTTGAAAGAGGCTTGAACCACCTGTCCCACGGCGGTCCTGGGACGCCTCGAACCTCATGTGTGAGGAACGAGGAATGCAGGAAGCGTCCATGTCGAAATCATGCAAGTCCCTGTCTGTCGTCCCCGCCCATTCAAGCTTGCTTTGCCAATAGCTGGCCAGGTACAGTACACCTCAATACAATAATCGAGAGACCTCCCAACCCCGCGGGGCCAGCGGCGTAAAACGCGCCAGCGCCCCCCAGCACAACGAATGCGAAGATCGAATGTCGGTGGGGCAAGGTATGCCCCGGCGATGCAGATGAGATGTGATGCCGATGCGAGGAGATGAGACATGAGCCTCTCAGCGAGCTGAAATAGATCGACTCGACTCCTCCTCCTCTTCCGGTCTCGTGGGCGGCGGGGAAGCCCGATGTTCGATGCTTCGATGCACTTGGTGACAGCCGGAGCCGGAGCCGGAGCCTGAGGGGGACTTCGAACCACCGTGACAGGAGGAGAGGAAAGGAGCCTCCGACGCGGGGGAATCGCCAAAGAAACATATGCAACATGGAGATCATCGGGATCGGTGTAGATGTCGCACGTAAATTCCCGTGCCTCCTGAGGCCTGAGTGCGGCCTGCTACCCGCACTGTAACTTCAAGTTCGAGGTGGAGTGGTGGCTATGACGAAAATATAGCCCCCGGGCGAGGCAGGGCTTCTGTAGGGTCGGTGGGCGGCCGGGGAGGACCTGTGCATTATAGCAGCGTTCATCGTGCGGATACGGATACCGCAAAATGGGACTGCGCGCGCCACATATTCCCTCGGACATCTCGTAGAACGGTGGGAGCGTTCTATAGGCCGAAGGCACGTTCGACAACTGGCGACTACGGGATATCATCAGCGCGACATTTCACTCAGGAGACAAGTGAGGTTGGAAGGGATCTTGGATAGATGGGTGATCACATACCTCCTACAAAGTGCTCCAAAGCTGTATGTCTATCATTCCCCGCAGATCCTCTGCGTCGGTGCGGTCACCGAAGTCGACGCTTTCACCTGCAAGCTTCAAGCCTTGGCCGTTGGGGACCAACCGATTGGTGAACCCGATGGAGGTGTGCGGCGGAGATGCCACCTGTGGTGGGGTGTGGTTCGAGCTCGACCCCATCGAGATTCCAGATTCGGTGGCACGGAGCCTGAGAATCTGAACAGTTGATTCTTTCACAAGTGGAACCGCGGGCGCTCTCGATTTTCAAAATCCCAAAATGGCATAGGTATATTGCCCCTCCGGGCGGTCCTGGCCACGTGGCGTTTTGACGAAGTGTAGCACATACGTTCCACTTAATTCTACTACGAGAGGTAGTTTCTGACCAGCGTATATCAAGTTCAATGTATGTAACCGATATGTTACATATACATATATTGATTTTCCATGATCGGGAAATGATAACTCGCATAAAGGAAATTAATCTGTGCAGCACGATATATCCCACACATCGCATGCGTATATCAAAGATAGGTAACCTGGTACATCAAAAGCCCATCTACCCGTCACAAGGGCACGAAACTAGAGTAGAAGGAACCACGACGTCGGGACTGACGGCCGCAGACGGACCAGATTTTGAAGCACCTCGGAAGACTCCAAACGGTCGCGGGTTCACGGCCGGTCGCGTTCGGATATAATATGCACCAGTTTTCAACCCAGATTTCCAAGCGTGTAGTTGGAGGTCTCTCTAAGTCGGGGTCAGCAAACACCGGTACTCAAATAGATAGGCGCACCAAGACGTCCGTGGTCAAATCCGCAACATAAAGAGTGAGCGATTGGCTCTGATCGATGAAAGGGGCCCTCTCAACAGCCATGTCAATGAGATCATGAGAATCCAACTCGAAAGCGGTCTTGAAGACGTCCTTGACATCGCTGGGAACCTCCACAACATTTTGTACCGAACCTACACGCGAACTGAATGGGAATACGATAGAGAAATGAAAATATAAGCGCACCGCGGGATTCGATAATTTTCAACCGGAGGTCATCGGACCATAAGCCCCGTTGGGTTAAAGCCGACACAAGCGGCCTAGAAATTTCGTTGAAGTTGCCGCTTAGAACACGGTACTGGAGGATGTTGCTAATCGCGACATGAATTAAACTCCAAAAACCAACACACCGGGAATTCACGCACCTGATAGGAGGATCGATCCCCTCAGAGTTACCGAAGAGATGGGCAGTAGACGCGGTCGGCATCTGCGCTGTAAGAACCGAATTCCGAAGTCCGTTACGGTTAATTCGATCGCGGAGCGTATCGAAATCGAATAGGCCAGACGTGTCCACCTCCCACATGTCTAGTTGTAGTATGCCTTGTTGTGCAGGCGAACCATCCCAGGAGTCGTGAGGACCTAGAGCGCCAGCAAGTTCAGAACTGCTGTCGAGCGCAGCGTGATACACGGTCTCGAAAATACGGCTGTTCACAGCGCGGGCCTGTACCGAGCAGAAAGGTAGCTCCATATACGCGAACAAATCGGCAAGACCTTGGACCCCGATACCAATAGACCGCGTACGAACCGCCGACACCGCAGTATTCGCAGTGGGATAATCGGCGATGTCTATTAGTCGATCGAGTGCACGGACCACCAACTTGACGACACGATGGAGCTCCACATAGTCGAACGTCCCGTCGGCCCGGATGTATCGCGGGAGACAAACCGACGCGAGGACGCAAACCGCGGTTTCAACAGTCGATGAATATTGAACTATGTCGGAACACAAAGTCCCGGATCGAATGATTCCCAGGTTCATCTGATTATTTCTTGCTGTAGAGGGAGTTAGTCGACATCGACGCGAAAAACAGAGGGATACATACCATTGACGTTGTCGGAGTACATGATGAAGGGTGTTCCTGTCTCGCGAATAGCGTCCGTCACAGCATCCCAAAGGACCCTAGCCCGAATAGTGCCAGTCGCGATGCCGAGTCGTTCGTACTCAACATAAGCACTTTCGAAAGCCTTCCCGTATAAACCAGACAGCGACGTGACGCGACCGGGGTCGAATAAGCTCCAGTGCATGTCGGTCTCGAGGCGACGCATACTGACATGGGCGGAAATCCATCGATCAGGGTAAATTAGCATGTATACGGGGTTTGTACAGCACGTTATACGCACAACAAGTTGGGTATCCACAAGCCTGGGTAGATATTGCGAAACCGATATTCCTTGGGTGCACGGTTGGTTCGGCAGAGCACGAATCGGCGTACATCACTGTGCCATATAGGCAGATACGCAGTCGCGGACGATGACCTGTGTCGACTAGCCTTAGACCAGAAGGACGCCAAGGAATCGTACACCTTGAGCAACGGCATAAGCCCTGGATGTGCAGCCCGACCGGAACTGCATGATCGTCAGCCATATACTATAGATAAGCATGAAAAACAGACGGCACTCACTTAGCAGCCGGTACATCACCAACGCTCAAGCCAACCCCACCATCCGCAGCCCATAAAGTCGAAAGCGCAGAAAAGTTGCCCACAGCGGCATCCGCATCATCCGCAGACGGTTCATAGGTATAGCAAGACGCGAAGTGACGCTTGACGAGACCGCCATTCCACATAGTCGAGGACGCGAACGAAATACGCCTGGTAGACAACAGCTCGTATGTCTCGAGGACGTCATCCAAATTCGACCCGTGGATTCCGATAGCGACCCTCATGAAGAGAAATTGGAGTCGTTCGTTCAATTCTCGACCGTCTTTGATGAGGTACGACCGTTCGAAGCTCTGAAGTGCACGGCTGTCAATGTAGTGAGTTATTGCGCATCGTTACTGAATCGACAGAACATACTAGGTGAAATCAAAGTCTCGCACATGCATGATGGCCCCATCTACCACGTCCGCGTTGTGCCGTACGACCGACATCACTGACTCCGTGAAGATAGATGGGACGGCTGGACAAAAGTCAGAACATCACACAGCTGAATATCGAATATGATACGACACACACCATTCTCAAAAGATCGGATCCATTCGCTAAAACACTTGGGGACGCGCTTGTGCTGGTACAATGTGTACACTCGACCTGCAAGGATGGAGTAATCGGGGTGTCGAGCCGACAAAGTGGATATGATTTCGGCGAGAAACATCTGAAGCTAGAAGTTGACATATGCACAAACGACGAAGGGAAGACGTACGAGAAAAGCCTCCGATGTCATCGTGTTTGCAGGCAAGCGAATCTGAAGCGACGACACAATCCTGAACAACGAAGACAGTTAGAACCTAATGGCTGGGATGGTTTGTACAGCAAATACTAACTCTTGAATTCCCACTGTGTCGACAGATAAACTCCACGACAGCTGAAACACATTAAGTAACAAGCATACAAACCGCATCGAACGACGACGTACAGCTAGTAGACAACTTTCTACCTATGTGCGGCAAGTTGCGCCGAATGCATATATATTCGTTGTAAGAATACATCCAAGTCCGATGCACGGAAAACTCACTTTGCGGACATCGAACTGTTGTACCCGACTGTAAAAGACACAAATTAAATTATCGACCGAGCTATGTAGAAGTCAATAGGCGTACCCGTCTACGAATATATGTGAGCAAAGACACGGTCAAATATGGCGCGGATGCCACATACCTCGTTTGAGGATAAACGTGGATTGTTGCTCGGTTTGTTGAGACATGGCGATGCCAATAGGACAAGACAAAGACAATGCGGGTGGGTTGGTGCGACGAATACGCTTCTGACGGACTGAAAAGGGAAGACGGACTTTTAAGGGTACCGAGACTCAGCGCTTATACACACCTAGCAGAAACCCGTGGGTCTACACCGGTTGAAGGTGTATGTGCGTGAACCTGACAGAGACGAGGTATTTGTGAAGAGTTGAAGCGAAGCGACCTTCGTGCACCCGAAGAAACCGGTGGGACGGGGAACTGACCAACCAGATCGCACAGAAAGCCATGGGATATGGGATTGCAATGTACCTTGGGAACATGTCGGGTGAGTGTCGTACGAGACAACTGGATAAACAGGACGCATACCTAACTCACCGACTCTCGTAGGACCCAGTGGAGAATTGGAAGCCTGGGTAAGAAGTCCCCGCCAGAAGGCTGCTGGCGAAGTGCAAGTGGGGGATTTTGATACCTACGTACACCTCGTGGGCTAGTCCGAGTGGTATCGGTGTATGTCAATAGAATCCTAGTCCGTTCTATTATGTAGGTAGACCTGGATCAGTGGTGTCGGCGTGCCTAGAAGATTATATACGTAAGACATCGTGAGTGGAGTTGATTGAGTCGAAAGCACGCCCCGCAGCTACATGGCTTAGAATTTTTGAATATAGGTGGTGGGAAAGATATACGTTTGTGTTAGGTAGTACAAGATATACGGAGGTGGGTGTTCAGTTTCACAGATTCGGCGGGTCTAGTACAATATACCACTACGAGCTTTCACTGCACATAATTGTGAGATAGCTGGTTTACTGTCAGCAATGGTGATTTGGGAGAACAACGAAGACATACCGACGGACGACGAGGTCGATAAATCGCCGCTCAGAAGTTTGTACATTGGTAACTCTCATCATGTTGGCAGCACCGTGTTTGAGGACGATGATGTGTCCACGTACACATAAACCCCATGTGTCGCGGATCGTATGGTTGATGGTGGCAGTTGATGAGCGACTGGTCATGACGACGGAGTAATGGTTAGTGAGGCGGAAGGATACGTCGGACGGAAATGTGGACAGCCGCGTTCGAGTGGAACCCTTGCTGTACCAACGTTTCAGCTGCAAATCTTCCGCCCATATCGTTGATCCGAGCTCTTCCGTAAAGGGACTGTCCGCAGGTAAGCGAACGAGACGACTATGCCCGCCCTTCAAGGGGTACAGCAAGGCGACAACATGTCGGGTGACACGGCCCTAGTGTGCAATGTGAGGCGACTATCGGAAACGCAGGTTTCCAAGGACATACGTCGTTGATGCGCTGCAAGATCATCCGGTTCCACCTGGTGACTTGAGCAAGATGACTCGACCGTTTCGTCTTCGCCATCGGAGCTGTCGTGTCGGGTTCGGGGAGCAGAGCGAGCGAACCACGTCAGATAAGTGAAGCAGGAAAAGTAAACTTAGCGCACAAACAGTCGTACAGGAATTCCCGGTTTCGAGTTTTGAGAGATTGAGACAACGTGAACTCTTGGCCAGCGTGAGATCAAAGACGGCATCGACGCAGTGGAAACACACCTGATTGCGATTTTTCTCTCGCTATCTCCAGCGTAGACGGAAGTGAATCGGGATAGGCGAAATCGTAAAACATGGACTGGTGGGATGTAGGCCGAAGTGATCGAGACATCGGGAGAATTACGTATAACAGGTCGTCCGTATGAATGCAATCGCAGGTAATAGGGGAGCTGGACAACATAGCGCTTATACCGTGTGGGCCGCCGTTGATGAACGGATCGTTACATAAACTTATGGGCAACAACAAGCACACGGCAAAGGAAACGTTATCGGAGTCCTAGACTGCGGGAGGAGGGGATACGACACAGAGGGTTAGTGTGGCAAGGAGGGTGGCAACTGCGAAGCACATAAATAGGGCGTCGTGGACTGAAAGGACTACAGGGACTCACCCACTGACTTGTGCTGCATCTGGCTATTTAGTCTAGTCAACGATATCTGTTTGTCTACATGGAGTCAGCAGACGACCTTCTCGCGAGGTACAAGAAACATCCATTCGCCAAAGGACTACTGCCGTTCGGTCCGACGTTGAAGACCCTGGATTCGCCATTCGGAAGAATTGTTGCTAAAGAGGAGGGTCGTCAAAGATGGGTGGTACGTGCATTGTATTCCTGGGCAATGCGTTTATTGACTCGTGGGTAGATTTGCGACAAAGAGACGGGTGATGCGGCCATCTTCAGTCACGCGGCTGTGTTCGCGGAGTCGGATGACTTGGAAACGGGGAATTATGTGCCCGGTAACGAGGTGGTCCCGCCTGGCATTGACGTGAAGGTCTTGTAAGTTAGCGGGAATGACATAAGTTAGATGGAATACTGACAAAGTTGTGACAGACAACGACGAGCAAACACTCGTTGTTTCTATACATACGTCCTGGATACTTTTGTCGACAAGTCTCTGTATGAAGGGCAGTGGGTGAGTGTAACGATTGAAATCTCTGGAACGTCGCTAATCTCGGTGGAAGGAACTGGACGATTACATGAGCCACGTACCGGGGTTCAATCCCAAGACGTTACCTAGGCGTCCGTACCTATCCGGCCACGATGAGAGATATAGGTCTCGATTTTGGATGCAGACTCCTATGTTCTTGCGTTCAGGAGGGGATCGATTGGTCTCGGATGGGATAGGTCACCTACACAAATGGGTGGTGGACGCCGACCGACAGTCGAAAGTCTTTCGAGCGAACCCGGATAGACCACGGATCTGGATGAAAGAGGGAGGTGCGATTGTGCCGATCGGAGAGCGTGAGCCTGGGTCGCTTCAGCGTGGAGACATCATGGGGGTGTCGTTCACGGTGACGTACCATGTCACGAACTCGAACTGGTTCCCGCAGTTTCATCCGGTGGATTTCGTGGTACTGAAATCGGGGGACGGGGATGTGACCGACTACGCCGCGCCTAGGATTGACCTCGCTAGTCGACCACCTCCGACGTTGGCGGGGGACGACGTGGACGAAGGTGAGTAAACTAGTGTAGGGGGTGGCATTCGATGGGAGCTAACGATGTGCGTTGGTGGGCGGTGTTTGAAGGTGTGAATACCGGCCTTGAAGAGGGTGAAATTGGGTCTGGGAGGGGGGCAGATGGCAACGATGACGATTCGGTGGCCCATAAACCCGCTGGCGATGTTGGCGACGGGCCCAACGGCGACGGTCTAGGAGAGGATAGTTTGCGCCGCAAGCGGTCTTTGGACACACTTGCTTCATCGGATGGTGATGATGAAGGTGAGAGCCTTGCACGGGGTATTGACCGTGCAGAAATAACGTGTTTTGTGTAGGAAGAAAGGAGGTCCAAGATGAGGGGATCGAAATGCAGGCGTCCGGGTTGGAGGGGAGCAAGGTTTCTCAGGAGGTTGACGATCGGGCGCTTCGAACCGGGGGTAGCAAACGATCTGTGCGAAGGCGCCTTTGAAGGTGGAGTCGAATGGCCGAACGGCCGAGTTTTCCGGACACACCGTGCAAAGCGATGTGTTTTTGGAGTGATGTAGTAGAAATGGTGGTCGCATTGCGTTTGGGTGGAAGTTCAGAGCTTGTATAAGTACGAGGAAATATACGTGTTAGACTTGTAGTTCGTTGCGCGCATATGGCGAACTTTGTGACCGAACATTTAATTATCACTCGTATTTTCCGTATATGCGAGGGAGGTGCATTAGATATTGAGTAGTAAGTACATAATGTTCATGATACGACAGAGGATATGACATATATGAGCTTGGACACCACGAGCCGGAACGTTCATGGAGTGGATTTAGTCTAAAACAAATAGTCGAATCGGAGGAACTATTGGACGTCGTGGACATGGAGACGGTGGGATGGAAATCGTTCTGTACATGCCTGGATAAGACAATCTTCAAGAAGACGCAGACAACAAGGCGCGGCAGTGAGGACGAGGACGTGGGTGCAAAGGACAGTCTACAAGCCGCATGGACAGCACCAATGTGATGGCGGAACTACGACGCACACTTGTTGCGAAGGTGTGTAGCTTATGGACGATCGCGCCGATAGGATGGGGAACCCATGGAGGGAGGAGCCTTAGATCCCAAGTAAATGTTGTGTCAAAGATGGATGATATGCGTATACTCACCTCATATATGCGTGCGGCGGTGTTATCGTGCATACCAGTCCGCGGGTCGTTGCGTGGACGATCGAGTGTCGAGTGATGCGAACTAGGGGCATCAGGTGCCACAATATCCGGAAACCTCGAGGGTAGAGTGTCTCGCGCTTCGGTTGTGCGCGCCGCAGCGAAATTAGGGGGGGTAGGTAGGTCAACTTGGGTGCGTTGAAAACTGGTTTGGAGACCCGTGTGGTCGATAACATTGTCCTGTTGTTGTAAGTCAATGCACAGTAATGTTTTCCTCGTTTACTGTGGTCTTACCCAACGTCGTGTGTGGTTGTTGTTGGATGGGTTGCCAACCTCGTTGGTCCAACCACTCGCGTCGGCTTGTGCGGGAAGACGGGCCATAGACACTCCGGTTGCTTGTGCGGAACCTGAGTGACAGCGGTGTCGCGTACAACGAAGCATGGTGGTCGAAGTGACACGTACCTTGAGATAAATAGCCACGGCGAGGTAGATAAGGCATTGAAAGCGGGTCATCGAAGGTGCGTTGACCGGCACGGCCGTGAGGCTCTTGAAACTGCGCATCGTAAAAGGAAGAGGTCGTAGGTGGATTAGGTGCGAAGTGAGGCACACCATCACCTGGTGTGTGGGGTATGAAGCTCGGCAGAAGAGGTGCAGGAGGGGCGGTGGTGCGGCTAGACGAGGAATACCCGACTCGAGACTCATCGTCCTCGGGGTACAACGATGGCTGAATAGGAGGGAGGCGATATAGCTGCGAACGACCAACCGGCGTGTAGCCCACATGTCCCGGTGTATGGTATTTGAGGTCGTGGAGGAGATCACGAAGGGGTAGCAACCGTTGGCCCGCCGCTAGCGGAACGTCATGCGAGGAATTCCCAGGTTGACGATGTAGAGAGTCGGCATGCAGCGGACGCACAAAACTGGAGGAGGTAGGGGCAACAGGTGTGTCGGACCCGGGCAAAACAGGAGAATCGTCCGTACGGGAGTACGCAGAAACGACAGGGTTTGTACCTGGTTCGACAGGGTGCCGGTGGTAAAGCCTTGCGGTGTGCGAGGGGTATCCAAATACGTCGTGCGGCGTGATACCCGAAGTTTCGGCAGAGCGACTGTCCGACGTGGAACGTCCTGTACCTACAGGGACGGTAGTTGTACTTTGAATACCACCGACGATAGGGTGTATTGGCTCGGCGTAAGCGGGGTGGAGACCGACGTCCGTGCCTCGAGCAAGACCAGTGGAACGCTGTACATGGTGGGAATAAGAGCGGGAATTTATTGGCGAGGAAATGACGTACCTTTTTTTCAGCAGGTGCTTCAGAAGTCGATGCGTCCGTAGGTTCTACAGAGCCGTGTTTCCGCTTCTTTGGAAACCTCGGACCCTTCCGACGATCGCGAACCCGAATGCATTCGATTTTCTTGTGCTCGCAGTGAGTGCACGGCGTGCGACGACCAGTACACTGCAGAGGATATGCTGTAAAAGTCTGCGATGAATGCTGGGACGTTGGGTCTGACCTTGATCTTCGACGCACTGCAAGCCTCGCAGGCGCTCTTGAACATAGAATTGTTGACGGCATTACTGAGACCTCTGCGAAAGTTACCGGTGTCTGCGAGGACGTAACCCGACGTTATGAAACGGTACGATTGATCTTGCGAGGCAACTCACCTGTGAGGGGCCGTGTGAGGAGGGGATGTCGTTGGTCAGTGTCAGCTACACAGAGAGATGGTTGTAAGTTGGATACCTGATACTGTGTGCGTCGGCGCAGAGTCGCTTGTTGGACGGTCCATGAGGTGAAGGACAAGTGGTGGGCAACGTCGAGGTCAACTAGGCTGATGGGACGTAGGAGGGGAAGAGAGCAAGTAGTAGATGTACTGGGGGTCGCTGCGATACATTGACGTAAGACCGCGACCCACAAGTCGCTCAAATGAAAGGGGCTTCAGACCATGCATCGTGAGACGCCGAGTCCTGAGGTCGCGGACGACGAGGAGGGGAGGACATGTACCAAACTGGTGTCGTCGGCGGTCAGTGGCGACTCCCATTGGATACGAAGTGGAGGCGAGAGCATACCACACATCGGGAAACGTGTGTAAGCGAATGGAGTGAAACCGATGGGTACGCATATCCGAACGCCTGCTTGTCGTGCCGGCAAGTAGAAGAGGTGCAACCCATGAAGTCAAACCTAAATCGACGGTGAGGACGAAGGTTCTAGTGCTTCGTGCGGCCAGGAGGTCTCGAACTTCCATTTCAATCAACAGCGCTACTCGAAGGAGCGCTGTATATCCAAAATAAGTAAACGATATGCACCTTGCACATGGTTTCGGACAACGCGAGACAAGCCAGGTACCTGGAGGAAGGGAAGGGGGGCGACTTGATCGCAATCACACGACACTACAGGTAGGCATGCCGGGTAATTCACGAGGTGGCCTCGAGTACCGAACGGTTTCACGGTCACAGGAGATAAGAGGGAGGTGCCGCGCGTAGAAGTACAGTCGAACACACGTAGGTTACCGGACGCGTACATAATCTACCATTTGTACAAGACCAGCGGAACCCTCTACCCATCACGACGCCGATATCTCCTCGGGCTCTAGGAGATGGAGTGGAGCGGGTAATTTCAGGGAACGCGAACATCAGAAAAACGGAAGAGAATACGCGCACCTTCTATGCCGGTCAGTACGTCCGAACGCAAGACCCATTCGGCTCCCGACCGCATTATTGGTAAATTCGACGTGTCGGAAGTCCAAACCGAGTGAAAATCGATGACCACAGGTGTTCTGTCCGAGAATACCACGCGGCCTGCCCGGTCAACTAGACGAGATGGAAGCCAAGCGGCGACCTCCGTGAATTGAAACCCGCGATCCTTGTATTTTCGACAAGCGCGTTGGAGTTTTTCTGACTGTGATATGTCGACGAACAGTCCTTCATGATTCAACGTGGGGACAGGAAAACCGCAAACGGCACCGAAAGGGGATAGAATGTTGACAACCAAGGAAGTCCAAAAGTGAAGCAACGGACTCGCGGCATTATCGGTCGTGCTTCGGATGAGGTCGAGCCGCTTGCCCGAGACGGTAACGTACCGCCGGACAGCCGATATGCCGTGATACGCGGATGGGGAGGTGGACGTAAAGTCGACTTCTAATTGGGCAAGCCGACGTTGCTCGAAGGCGGCCACGAAATCAGAATACGCGGATTTCGGGACATAAATGTCCAAATCACCGGGCTCCCATACGTCCGTCCAACAGAAGAACGCGAGTGCGGATGAGCCGGAAATGACGGCGCCATGACTAGCGAGGAGGCTGTGGATATCGGCCGAGGTAGTTGGGAAAAACCAACGCAATACAGTGAAGTACCGTCGGCGGAACTCCATAGCAACCATGCGTTGGTAGACTCGAGAGCATTGAGCGCAACGCCCTAGAGACAAGGTACCACAATATTGGAGTGCGTACAACATGGCGTCGTTGACGAGGCTTGCAGTATATAGATTAGCGACATCATAAGAAATCGTATAGGAAACACATACACCATTGTGGATAGCAAGACGTGTTGTGCAAGGGCGACGAGTCTACCAACGGGTTCGCCGGTTGGGTGAGGCTGTGTTGTACAATTCGCCAGCGTGGAGGTGAGGTCGATAGATGGGTTAGGTGGGGTACATGGGTATATATATATATGAGAGATGCACAGAACGTACGATAGGACGAAGTAAACGCACCGGTCAAACTTGAGTACATTACCACATACGATGAGGTCTGCTAATCTGGTCTGTGTAGTTGGTTATGGATGGAAGACGTGCCACAAGGAGGTGAGAAGCTCGCTCCCGTCGGGACGAGGGGGTATGTCAAGGTCTGGGAGGGAACGTACTCGGGAATGGAGGCGTGGGAGACACATAGAATCGGTGGACAACGTATAGACACACTACACGCCCGCTTCGACGAAACAAATAACATGTAATGAAAATGGGTGACAAAACCTGCGGCGAGACGAACGCTAGCCCGCGGAATGAACTGGTTGGAGGTTCGTACGTATAAAGTGGTGGTATATGACCGTGTACAATGTCGACACGAACACAGATGGATGGCATCCCCGAGACTATCCTCGTGGTACCTTTGTACCTCGCATTGCCTCGTCACCCACTGACGAGGGGGAAGGTACGTGGGTCCTACGTGCCTTACCTCACGACTGACTTCATTACGGTCGGTCGATGATGCATAGTCATACGTTCTGGTAAACATCGAGCTCCAGATGGTTGGCGGTAGCGGCATCCGGGCGAAGACGCAATGGGCAACTGTCAGGGCCCCAGCGACATTCCAGGGCGGGATTGAAGGTTGGCGACCAACGGTGCCTGCTATAGATGGTGTGACGGTTTTCATGCCCCAGGATGCTTTATGGAGTCCTGTGTTCATGTTTGTAAACAGTATAAGAGGAAAGAGACTGCGGGTAAGTAGATAGCGTGGTATGACAACAGCACAATCGACGAACTGATCGTTACAGCCCGGTTTGATCGTTAGGGCAACGGTTTCCGCAACACCACCGTCGTTCATGGATGTGCAGGTCGATGTGGTAGTTAATGCCAACACGGATGGGCAGACGAGGTATTCCGCGACCACCACTATTGAGGGCAACGTCACGAGGGATAACCTCATGCTGTACGACACGGCGGGGTTAGCATTGGCGGAGGCGAGGACGGCGTTGTTGAAGGAAATGGAGGCGCGCAGCGAGTCAATCGGCCCGTGCATCGTGAAATCAGAGGAACCGGACGAAAGACAGTGGGAGGAAGAAGACGATGCGCAAAGTGGTTCATCGGGCGACGAATATGATGAAAGACGTACTCCGTTGCGGAACACGGATCACTGCGGCGGCGTTACGTGCGCAGACTCGATGGGAAGGAGTGCTCAGGATGAAGACGGTGATGATTGAGAGTGGAAGAAGGCGTTCGTTGATTGCGATGTAGATACCATGTACACCAGGTCCTGTAGATAAAAATTAGGATGCACGCGACAAAAAATATGCGAGTTAAGGCGTACGGGATAAAGTAAGGTGGAATCGTGAAGCTTCGCGATTTCGCTGGCGACAGTGTCGTAAATGGGATTAGACGGTTAAATCCGATTCGTATTGTAGAAACGGGGAGCACCGACCTCGAGAGTTTGACGATATCGAAGTTTGTATTCCCCCGATAAAGTGAACACTGTTAAGGCGGAGTACGAGGCACTGTTACAGGGGGGTTTGCGGCGCATCGTGAAATTGTTGTGCCTACCATGAGGTGCCGGACTTTCCGACTGACGCGTGTCGCCACTAATCTTCAATGGCTGTGCAGTGGAGTAGGGAGTGGTACAGACATCGCGGGCTACGCACCCCC
>VJXU01003196.1:0-15730 GCA_008694245.1 Ganoderma sp. BRIUMSc | reverse complement strand
ACGATTCGGACACCGGCAAGTATTACTTTCGCGACCAAGATGGTTCGCTCTGGGAGGGTCCGGAAGGTGCTGAATACGGCGAGATGAAACGAGGTGTGTCTGCCGTGATCTCCATCCACGCTGCTCCAGCGTCGCAACATCGCTCAAGCTGCGTTCTCTCGTAGTTTCGGTGCTCCGAATTCTACGGGCGATCGCTCTGCGGACGGCGTTGACGATGAGGAGGCCAAGATTGGCGTTCACCTCCGTTTCGATGGATATCGACCCCTGGCTGTGGACTCGGTGCGTCCCGGTGCTGCTGGGTATGCTCTATCGCCATACTCACGCAGGACCCTCCCCTGTTCAGAATGGCTCCACCCATTCTGGTTACACGGGACGCAGTAATAGCGCATATCGTGTTATCCTCCCCTTCTTCCTCATTGTCGCTGTCATCCTGCTCCTCGTCATTCGGCTGGCTCATTCTTCCACTTCCGAACCGCACGACACCATTCACTGTCCCGGCACGACTTGCTGGGACCTCTCTCAGGCTCGTGGATGTTCCGTGGATGACATCCTCAACATAAACAGTGATCTCAAGTGTGAGAAACTCGTTCCTGGCCAACCTGTCTGCTTGCCAGTGAAGGCATGACATCTGGATTCTTGACTAGTCCGTCTCCTCTCCTTATCTCATTGTATAGTATTGCCTGAAGAAGATGGAGGAGGGCTCGCTCTACACGGAGTGGGGCTGCGCGTCCACCGACCCAGAGCGCGGCCAGCTACACGAGGCTCTTCGCGAGCTCCTCGAGCCGTGGTCTGCCACGCTCCGCGAGCCACAAGCACCCCCATCGCTCTGCCGGCTGGTGCGCGAGCCCGTGTACACCCCTCATCCCACCTCGACGTCAGAACCGTCCTACCGACTCCCTCGATTGTTCCGGTGCCTCATCCCCTTCCGGATCGCCCTCATGTCCACGCCGCGAAGCGCGGCAGATATTGACGCGCTCGCATCGCACCTCGGTATCCGGCATGTCCTCACGCTGACGGAGGAGGCCCCGCTCAACTGGGCGTGGTTTGGGCCCAAGAACATTCACAACACCTTCCTCCCGGTCTCGAACCTTCACCCGCTGATCATCGAGCAGATGGACCTGGTCCTCCGCTTACTCAAATATGAGCACAACACGCCCATGCTCATCCATTGTGGCGGAGGCAAGGGGCGCGCCGGTACAATCGCAGCATGCTACCTCGTCGCATACGGGTTCTCGAAGCCCGACCCCAGCCGGACCGAGCCCGCGATGACTGCCAGCCAGGCCATCGCGGCTATGCGCGGGATCCGGCCCAGGAGCATTGAGACGGGCGCGCTCGAACGTGAGCTGAGGTGAAGGCCACCCGGTACGTTGTCGACGGGAACCGCTGGACGTCTGCGGGGATCGACAGGACGTTGGTGAGGATCTCGAAGCTGTATGGGAGGTGCTGGTGAGATCTATCCCTGCAACCTGCTCTCGCAGGTCCTGAAGCATGCCGAAGGAGGACTCAGGGAGGTTGCAATTGCAGCAGATAAGTGCGCCTCCGCTTTGTCAGACTGCCAGGGACTCATTGCCGGATACGCCATAGGGCAGGATTGCAAGGCCCTCTGGTTCACGAGCGAGTCTCGTGTATGAAACATGCCGTCCCCAAGAACGTACGTAGCATTACAATCTCCCAACTTCCTCCACCGCACATGGAATTTAGATCTTGCCATAGCCCGCCAGTTCTTCGATCGTGGCGGCAGCGCACAATTAGCCAGCACCTTTAGCATTCGTCATGCACGATCACGTTCTACCCTCCTGAAGCCGAAGACATCGCTTGTCTTCCACAAGCAGGTGACAACTTGACCAGGTCCTGTACAGGCGCACGAGACCTACTGAGATGATGTGGGCTCGATCGTACAACGGAAGCTGGAGTGCGGAGTTCGATAGAGGAGTTGCGTAGATAGAGAAGCCGGTTGGGCCAACCATGCCCGTTCAGTCCAACCGTGAGTGTTCACCTGTCATTCAGCCTTGCTTCCCTCCGTGTGTTCCGCGCGATCTCGAGATGCGGCAAGATATGCGCATACACTAAGTGCGGTCGGTGGATTTACAGAAATATGCAGATATACACTGCTGTGGGTGGGGGGGGGTGAGAGGTGAATGTGGTTGCGGTTGCTCAACCCCCTTGGAGAGCCGAGTTTTGGCCAACCTCCAAAGAGCTCAAGCTTCAGGCGATATTTGAGCCCTTGTGGCATTCACCCTCTGGTCAGAGCTAGCAGCTGAGGTTCGCGAGGACAAGTTGAGCCATCGCAGTAGGTTCGAACATGGCGCATCCCCATGGAATGCATGCCATAAAGCTGTGAACGGTTCCCCTGGAGGGTAGGACTGGCTTAAGAGTGTCTAGTGCCACGAGGGACAGCCACCAGCGGTGTCAATGCGTCGCGATCAAGTATGCGGTCATGTGTCGCGCGACAGCAAAGCCACGTCCTACGCGGACTCCTCGGGAATTAAGTCTTGGCCTGTGGAGAAGCTTCAACGAGTCCATTGTTTGTATGCGCGTCGTCCAGGTCTGGTGCTGACTATATTGGCATGTGCAGGGTCTAGGAGCAGCTGCAAAATTCCGATCTAATCCTGCCCCGAGAGGACGCGGCGAATTGGGAGGCGCAGTCCGGCCAGCAGATGGATTCGTAGCGCGAGGGCCTTGACTTCGAATATTGCGCGTCGATCCAAAACTCCTGGGAGTGTATGAACCCCTCTGACTCCTCGCCAGAGCCGCCGCTTGAATTCGATGTTCCTACGCTGGGCGAGTACGTGTTGGTATATTGTCCTTGCAGGCCTCGTTTCGCCGGCCCTGGCCCTGATGGATATATCTTAGAGGTGAACGAATGTTTTGACCCGAGCCATTCGAAATCGACGATGCAGGAGGCGAGGGACATTCTCGCAAAACGTGCCCGTTTCCGAAACTGCGTTACTTCCTGAGGAACACCGGCGAACGTGAGCTCTTCCGCGCGAATCTCATATACACAACTAAATCTGCTGTGACTCTACAAATCCTGATTCCATTCATCACGATGCTACGACCGCACGCAGCACCTACTGGGACCGTTCGGCTCTGGCTGGTGCTGTTGAAGATCAGCTTAGCGGGTCGTGCGGACGTTCGGCATCCGACACTCGCCCACACCCCCTACTTTAAACGGGGCTTTCGCCCCGCCGATTTTCCAGTCCGAGGGCGTCTCTATCCCGAGTGAATATATCCCGATTGAAATGATGTATGCTTTGATTGTACTGACCGCCCTTCTGTGCAAGATGTTGGTGTTATTGGCCGCCACTAGAGCAACGACGGACAGGGGCTTGAGCAATGAAGATCGTTCGTTTCGCGCCAGGTCAACAATTGCGTAGAGGTCAGATTACACGGTCCGCCACGTACTGGGGAAAGCACAGAGCGACGGAGACCAACAGAGGAGGAGGAGAGGGACGATAGACATCGCAGCCACAGGGCATTGAAGAGAGATGCGGAATGGATTGGGAAGTAGCATCCAGCCATGAACTCCCCTTCAAATCCGACGCGGCGCCACGGTCTGATGATAGTGGCTGAGAGTGCTGCGGACGGGATTCAGAAGGCTTTATGACGCGCGGAGGTCTATTAGATGAGTGGTCTGTCTTCAATTGTACATGCGGGCGCGCTTCTCCTGGCATTTCTGAACCCGTAACCACTGGTGAATCCGCCACATGCCGTTGAAATAGCGAAAATACACTCAGTTGTGGGATCGTAGAACATTGACTACATTAAGAAACACGTTCCATGCTGTTATCAGTGTGATCGGAGGAGAGCCAAGGTCAACGTAAGCTCCATCTGCTTCTGCGCGAAACTCTGGTGTTACAAATTCATATGCCTGCCGGCGTCCCTCCTCACCGCCAATTCGATTGCGAAGCTCAGTGATCAACTCTTGTCGCACGTAGACCCTACAATCTCTGGCAGTAGGTCGCGAATGGGTGGGACAAGTCCAGATATGCGTCGGTGAAGTTCCTGAGGGAAGATTCTTGCCTTTCTGGCGTCGGACGGTGTGGTTGTTCCAATATTCTCGATACTCGTCGAGGCGTTCTTGAACTAGGGGTGGCCAAAGCCAGTTGAAGACGTTACTGATAGAATATTGAGCATTTGGTAGCATTGTTAAGCCCTGGAAGAACAAATTCCTGCTCACACATGCAATTCATCATTGAAGTTGAATATTGCGGCGCCGCTAAGAATGACGTCGCGGATGTTATGGCCCTCCCCTTGCCGCAGCCATAGCCAGAACCCTTCGATTGGTGTATTGTGCTTGCTTTGGACTTGTACCCACGGCTTGAATTCATCTTCTGGTATTTCTGGTGCTGCGTCTTGTCTGCGAGATGTGCGTGCATATCCAATGAGTTCAGAGGCGTTACAGCAGATGATATTCACACACACCTTAAAATTGTCTGGAACTCGATCATTTTCCCGGTCTCCGAGCCTTTATCGCTTACTACGGTCATTGGAACAGCTACAACAAATGGATTATGAACTAGAAAACCAACAACAAAAGCCGGTGGGAATACTTACCGCCAAGCATTTCCACGACGTCAAGATGTAGATGAGCGCATGTCGAAGCAAGGCGAACATTTGGTAAGACGATCAAGGAGATGACATAGCCGCCCCAAAGGTCCCTATACGCATAGATGGGGAGAGAGACTGTGCCAAGACGAAGTGCTTGGGATGACAATTTTTCATGACCATCGACATGCACTTGATGCATCGGGCCAATGCAATCCAAGGGGACTCGAGGAATAGCTTCGCGGTATTTTCCTGGGAAGCGGAGATCGAACTCATGATCGAAATGATCATGTAAGACTGCCCGAAGTTCATCACTGATACACAGTAAGGCTAGAGGGAATGTTTGGTCATGTTACGTGGCTCACCGAGTAACCGCTATGTCTTTGTTGGCTAGGCGTTGCCGCACTTGTCGCACACCCCAGCGGCCCTTGATATCGCTTTCCTTCATATCGAGAATGACTTGAAGACGCTTCGCGGAGTCTCCACGACTGGCTTGAACCCGAACAGTCGGAACACCCAGACGTTCGCGCAGTTTATACATAGACACACGACTTTACTTCTGTCAGGTAGATCATCATTTTATATGGCCTCTAACACTCACCTCATTGGACAACCAACAGCCCGAAGTCTTGCGAGCTGCTCCTGAACTGATAGCCCCGCCCCATCTTTCTCGCGATTGAACTGTTTGAGAAGCTTTGTTAAAGCCGAGTCGTCGAGAGCGAGGACTGTTGAAGATCCCTTGTTAAAATTTTCCTGTAGCTACCTAAAACTATTTACCTACCGAGCTTGCCACCATACTGGTTGTGTCCGTTCGTGTTGACCATCAGCGTTCAAGTTGTGGCATAAGACGAGACTGGGGACGGCGAAGTGAGCTGGTTCCTGCGACTTGACATCGACACAACCCGACCCGAGACCTACACACAGAGATTGGGAGAGCAGAATTTGGCGACCGACGAGCGATGGAAGATGGGAGATTATGGCAGCGAAGAGAGGCAGAGGGAGGACGGTTCGTAACTTCGCTTGGTTCGAGTTGTTAGCGTCCCGCGCTCGGGCCGAGCCAGCGCCTCGTCTGGCAGGGACTGCTCCCCCCTCGCAACCCATGCGGACCTCAAACTCCAACTCGTCACGACTCCCATTTTTATATGGACCTCACCGTCCTTGATTATATACCATCTGCCGCTTTTAGGCGACTCCAAAAAGCATTGAACCAATAGATGTAGACGGAAGAATCGCTCCTAGCCCGCACTCATGCACTGCACTTTCTCCTTCGTGTCACAGATAAGCTAATCATTCTGCGGCCATGAGACGGTCATGACTCCATGACATCATTTAGGTAGGCGAGCTTTGACGGCTACTACACTCCGAGCTAGTTCTACGCGCTAACTGTCCCAATGCTAAGACAAATCGATATTGCGAGACTCGCCGTTAACGGGTGTTCGCTGGCATCACGTCGGAGTTGGTTCTCCACGTTGGAGAGGGAGTAACCATCGACCCTGAAGCGTCTCTAGTGTTTTGCACTTGCCCTGGCTATCCATCATAAAATTGGAACCCACCTCGGCCGCACCTCGTGTGCTAAATGCCCTGCAAACGAAAGCTTCATCAGTGGGCTGGGCCTTGGTGAGGCATGACGAAGCTGATCTCGTACCCACCCGTCTGTACTCACACCCCACCACCGTCTGTTCTGCGGTGGTGGGGTGTGAGTACAGACGGGTGGGTACGAGACCAGACGAAGCCTAGCCAACCGCTACGTCTCATGCAGACAGGAAGATAAAGATTAGAGACGTACTCAGTCCAGCCGCCCGCGACGAGTGCCCTTTTGTCACGACGACAAGGAAACAGGTCTGCGACACGTGGATTATCCCCTCCCAGACCATGGCCGAGATGATCGCCCATGTTTTCATGATGCTCTCAAATGCGCGTTTTTCAACCGTCCAAGTCACGGTATGATTCAGACGCAGCGTCAAGGGGGTCATCTGGATGGTGGAGGCGTACGGGGTGACTATAGTTCCTGTTGTTGGGAGGCGAGTGAGCGAAAGTGGATAGGTGCCTCGGGGTTGTTGCAGCCGCAGTGAGCGGGACCTTTTTTGCGGGCCCGCTTGTTGTGTCAGAACGTATGTATGTGACACTCACCTGGTGCCGATTGCAGCCGTTCGACTCGTTGATGTTCGATTCGAAGACCTTGCCGACGGCTTGTTTGAGCCTTTTTCTTTAACGAAGTTTATCATATCAGCCATGAAGCGGCCCGAATAAATATCTGTGGGAGGGCTAATCAGACCAAATGAGAGTGAAAACTGGGCGAGAGAAGGTTTCTTAGTCTGGGGACACCAGCATACCGGAGGATCCCGTCGGATTTTAAAAGTCTTCACCTTTACACCCACAATCTTCTCCTCTTCATTCGAGCCTAACCTCACTTTCCTCAGCGCTCCCTGGTGCCGCTATTAGCCACTCCCACGCAGACATGACTTACCTTGTGCCTTTACTCTGTCTCTCTTGTTCGCCGTTGGCCTGTTGAGTGTGCAGCGTTCTCGATGTTCGCAGCGGACGCGGCGCTGTAGCTCCACTCTGACCGGAGTTCTACTTCTCCTTCCCCATCGAACAACTCCAGTTCTGTCTTCTTGTCAGCGAAGTTCCGCTCTCCAATTTTGTGTCCTTCGCCCATTTTCTAGGAATTGGCGTTGCAGTGCTTGGAGTTTCGAAATGCAGCCGCAGTTGAATGCTATACGCCGCACCGTAACCCCGCTATATTCTCCTATCCATGATCGTGAGGTACAGCATGTGCCTGCCAGTGAGACGCTGAGACTAGTATGTCGGACCGAGGTAGACCTGTGCTTGCAGCGTGTCGAGGTGCGGGTTGAGCGCGACCGAGACCTCTGCTTCGAGGATCGGGCGCCGCTGCAGCTCGAACGGGTGTATGTACATCGACTGCTGGAACGCGACGAGGGTGGTCGTGCGCGAGGGTGGTGCGCCCCGCTGGCCAACAGGATTTGCACGAGTGTGCAGGGCGTAGTCGTTAATCGTTGATAGACTTCAGCACTTTCCGTGATTGCGCCAAAGGTGCGATGATCCGCTAAGCTCAGCCTCAGCTATGCCCGTTAGAACTTCACCATCCGCTGGCCCTAACACCCTAACTTCTTCGTTGTCAGCCTCCCAGCCTCCCACTGCCCGAGCGGCGAGCAGAACGGTGACTGGGAGAAGACTTACCTAAGACCAAATATAGCAGCCCCCCGAGGGACATTAGGGGCATGCCCAGGAACTTAACAGGCCCACGATGTTGGCGACGATCAGAGGAGAGATGCTCAATGGTCATGGGCACACTGGGCTCATAAGTTCGCACCGCATATATGTTGCGAGAGGATCAGAAAAGGTACACGGTAGTAGAAACCCATAACGACGTACCTCGAGCCATGCCCAAAGAGTGCGCGGTCGATTTATCCAGGCATGTTTGTTGCGCCAGGGATGAAGATGATCTTCTTGACGTTCATGCAGTCCACCTCTGTGAGGACCTGGTTGAGAGCACGGTCGCCCGCTCTACCGGTGTTACCCGAGGAGCTACCACGCACCTTGCGATCGACTATAACCCGCTGAAGAATATTACGCAAGGCGCTGCAGCATACGCCTTGTCAAAAGAAATCACAGAAGATATGTCCGGGACTGGCCTGCTCCAAGTCGACGTCATCTGCGGGTTTCATGTTCTTCGTGTGAATATGGAGGATCTCGATACGGCTAGTGGGGCCAGCAATACAGATGTCGGCCTCGCGGTAGAGCGTACGGAACTGATGGAGAACAAGGTCGATAGAGTTGGGGTAGTTATGTAGTCGGCGAGGACTCACGACGCAGCATAGTGCTCCACAGAATATCCCCAGAACACGGCGAAGTCAGCGGCCCGCGGCGCCGTCGTTGACTCGGACGAAATCCACGATTCTCTTCGATTTGAACAAACGGCTGTCGAAATCGGCGGTGATATTGTTCCTCGGGAATACAAGAGAGAGAGAAGATGGGGAAGGTGGCTGGCATTGCTTGGCTGAGTCTGGTTTTCCCGTCAACCTGCGCTCACGTGACAAGCGCGCGCAATAGACGCGTCACATCGGATCATCACATCCATTGCCAATCCTGGGCCCTCGATGCCACCTCCGCCTTGAAGCTCAAGGTTGTCCACCCTAGCCCCAGGAGAATCGCGCCGCGTAAGGTAGCTTTTACGTGCGCATATTTTTGGTCGATATATGCCCATACACTTACTTTTATTCGCCCAGCTTCTTCTGTGTATCTGCTCCGTGGATCAGTATGTTCGCTTTTATCCGCAGTATGCCACTCTGCTGCACGCTGACTGTACTTACATGCGGTTTTTTCGCATCACAGTGTCCTCACATTGGAGACGCAACACCGGGCTCAACAAGGAAAGCAACTTCGATCATAATCGTCAGGCCAGACAACCGCCCGACGTCGTTGCTCGTCAGCTCGGAGTCGTGCCGTTGCCACTTCACGCCACTCCCGACCTCGAGCAGTTCCTCATCGCCGTCTCTAATCCCGAGAACAATGAGGAGGCGACGCACCTCTCCTTCTCCATAGTCGCCATTAGCTACGCTCTCATATCGCCTACGTCATCGACATCGTCCTCATCTGGCTTTAGCTCTGAAGCAGTCAAGAAGCTAAGCTTAGCGCTGGGCTCCGGGGCATGGCCCACCGCATTGTTGCCGTCCACTGCAGGTACTTCCAAATCTATCCTGGTGCCGACCCCAACGCGATCCTTCCCTATGCTCCCATTTTCGTTCGCGCACTCACACTCGTGTTTATAGCTGTACACAGGCATGAGCGGAGCCTTGTCGACTCCGATGTGAATACTGACCTCCGCCGCGCTGTGCAATCGCTAGGGCCACTGACGTCGGCGAGTCCTTTCCTTCGGCATCTACATGCTCGTTTCCGTGCGCATATAGCAAGACTGACGACGGATTTGACCACAGGCGACGTCTTGAAGGCCCAGCTGAAGACCACGGACGTCGTGGAGCACAAGTCCACGCTGGCGAAGAACATTGTGTTCTGCAGCGTTCTTCCCTCGATGACAGCGGTGAGTAGCGCTGCTTTGTGGCGGACGTCACATACCTGTCTCGCTCTATTTTTTATTGCTGCCAGCAATGACCACCACCCGACAGTCAACGCTTATCACTTTCCTCGCACCGGTCAGTGCGTCCAACTATTAGCAGCTATCAAAGGTGTGCACATGGGACAATGCTCACGAGGAGGGGAGGTGCTGACTGCGGAAGGCAGTTAGGAGGCTTCGTTTACATGCGCTCCATGTATGACTGAGCAAGATGCTCATGCACGTCAACATCATCTTATTCCTGTGTTTTGTCATGCATTTATCATCAGTTACAGTTACTCTGTCTACCCGCCTACCCGCCTACCCGCCTATTTCCTAGCCCGAGCGCATCAATGTGTGTGAGCGAAGTGATATATTTAATATTAATTATATTCAGATTGTACCATAGTTGACCGCCCTCCTGTGCAACATTCCGCTTTGTGTGCGTCCGAGTCCGCTGGCCAAGCTCCTCGCTGTCTGGAGGGATGGGGGCAGTTTTACCAATGATGATGTCCTCGCCGTTGACGTTCGTCCCGGGCGCGATGAGACAATCGTCTTCGTGCTTGTCGTACTACGTTCCATATTTCATCCGCAATGTGGTGTCGCGAGTGGGTTTCTCCTCCAACTGCTGAACTCCGCTCTTCTTCTCCAGGTCCATATAACTCCGATAATAAATACTACGGAACAGACCTCGGTCGATGGAGCTCTGGTTCGTGATGATGAAAATTTCCCGGTTGTAACCACTGCAACATAGAATAGCAACGATGGCATTCCAACCACTGGCAACAGGCAACTCTCGGAAGCGGGGGCATTCCATGGAACACATGTGGCCAGTGGCTTCTGGGGGTAGTAGAGGATGTTCGCCATTGTGTGTCCATCTGGATGAGTGAGTGTGAGAGAAAGAATACCTTGGCTTGTTTGCCTAAGGAGGGCTGATGCGTATTACGAGGCCACTACACCTATGTCAGTAACTTGACTGGGGTTGAACTCGTTGTCTGATCTTACCTGGTTATAGTTTGGGAGCGGAATGCTACTGGCACAGACACCCCACCGTGCACGGAGGTGGTCGCCTCCAAGCTAAGGGGTGGTCATTCTCGTCCTCCGCATTATTACTGGAAGGCTGGAGCCTCGAGGTCTCTAAATTCTCAGGTGTAATACAGATCATTACCGTCTCCTCTTCCTCGGCATCTATCAGCTCGAGGCTGTCCCAGTTGTAAGACGACGTCGGGTCGTCCTTGGCATGGCCTAGGCTTTCGATGTGTCTCTTCTTGATGAGAAGCTGCTGATTCTCCTCGATCAAGAGAGGTCTACAGACATGACCGGCTTCCGTATAGAGGCGAAGCTCCCGTTCTCGGATATCACGGACAACGGATACTTCGCAGTTGATGTCGTCTTTGCGGCGGAGCTTCCTGAGCGTGCTGACAAGCTTTGCAGGCTCTCGGTGGACGCCCATCCAGACGCCATTCACGAGGACCTTCATGCACGGCGTTGAAGCATGAGTGTTCTACTCCAGAGACTACAGACCCCATTCATCAGTAAAACTGACAATCTCTGGACGGTCTGGATAAGGCCGTTCAGAGCTCTCAGACCTGCCATCTATAGTAACGGATGGGCGTTAAGGGCACCGCCACCATGGCGCCCGTTCAGTACTTCCAGACTCGCGTTCAGAACTTGACATGTTCGGTTTCTGTGCTCCCCGCAACGAGTCCTCAGAACGCGAGAGGTTTGGCGTACGAATAGGACTCATCGAGGTAAGCCTTCATTTAATTTTGGTGCCAATCTGACGCCTGCATCATGGTCGACATTCGAGTTCCACTTGGGCGGAGGGCGCCATCCAGACCTTTCAGAATTCCAGAGATTGTCGGTTTTACTGATGTTCTTCCATGAACTCGATCATGGCAGGCGCTGAGAGGATTCAGACACCAAAGGTGACCAGCGGGAGATGCAAATGGTACTGTGATCTAATACTTACCCTCTCCCGTCATGGGGTGCGGGTGTATGTGTCGAACCTAATGCTCTCGCGTGCCCCCCCTGGGGATGATCGAATCAAGAAGGATACCGTTATACACCACACTTAACATACTTGATCGCACGCAGAGTCCACGGAGCGCTGTTAGACGCCACGAGGCACTGCATCTGTCAATTCTCGGTTCCCGATTTCATCCATGTACGCCCCGCCTGCCGTAATATGTAGGAGTGGCACAGCTGAAGATCTAGGCGACTTACTTCGAGGAATATGTCCACGGGGAGGCTCATGAACGGCCCCGCCTGATCTGTGGTCTTACAGTGCTGATCAGGGTTGACATCTGCCTTTGTGAGCTGCTGGTCCTCGGCTTCGGAGGAGGCGCCAAGCCTGGGCTCCTTGTGGGCTCGCGACTTCTTTTTGGTCTTGGGCATCGTGTTAGGGCACAGTTCGACAACGATGGATTCCGGAGTCAGGGATGAACACTGTGGATGCTTCAAAAGACGTGTGCAGCATCGGGACGGTGCCTGAGGAATACTTCTGATAGGGGTGGTTCTGAACGGAATTAAGGATGCCGCACAGCCACAATTAACAATCAACGTAGCGATGCGTATATGGGAGTTACACTTCGCCAATTAATAATAACAGTTGTCAAGATTGATATTGTATTGATCCCTTTTAATGCTGACTTACTCGACGGCGCTTAATGTCTTCGCAAACGTTGGACTCGGACTCTTAAGCCCCATTCTGTTGAGAATATAGATTGTATTGCTTCCGTTGGTGAATTACTAGTCGTAGTAACCAAACAATCATTAGCACCGCAGTGTCCGAGGTAGGAGCTACAGCTAGAGTGGGAACCCAAGCCGAGAATATAGATACATCTGAAGCCCGTAAAGAACGCGAAGAAATATAAAGATATAGCTACACTGTCCGACCGTAAGCCCGTGCGTGAGCGGGGGAGAATGCGAATACAGTCAATGTGGTCGTCTCGCGCGTGGCGATTCGTGGCGGAGCGTGATCATCAGCAGCGGACGTCCCAGACGTCTCAAGGTGCATGTCTATCATGTCCATGTCCATGCTCGAAATCGCTCCTCTCAGAGGAGAGCCTGTGCGAGTGCGACGGCGGAGAGCGCGAGGAGGGCACCCGTCCCCCGAGGCGACGTCGCGGCGTTGCTCGTGGGCTTCGGGACCGAGGTCACAGTGCCCGTGGAGACCGCGTTCGTGCTGGAAGCGGATGCAGAGCTGCCTGAGGCGGAACCGGTGCTGCCCATGGCGTTTTGGAGGAACGCGGAGAAGGTGTTGCCGGTCGTGGGTGCGTTCACGGCGAAGACCATGCCCGCCTCGCAGTGGCTCTTGGGGTTCGTCTGCTTGCAGTAAACCCAGATCGGCGCAGTCTGTAGGCGGACAGAGAGGTCAGCGGCTGAACGTGCGTTGGCGCGGGGTGAACGCTGCACTCACGTCGTTGACGGTGATCGTGAAGCTGGGGAAGTCGGTTGCGTTCGCCATCACGGGCATGCTGGGAGGCGTCGTCAGTGCATTGTCCATACGGGAGGCGGTATTGAAAGAGACGTACAATCCGGAGTCAAACCCAACCTGGCCGATGGTGCTCGTCTGGCTGAGAGGCGCACAGGGATCCGCGAACGAGCTCTGGGTCGCGGTGTGGTTCTTGGTCGTGAACTGGAACGTGATCTGGTCGCCGACCTGCGCAGTGAGGTTGCTCGGTTCAAACACGAGCGCGCCGTTGGCCCCGACCGTAACAGTGTGCGCTGCGGCGGTAGAAGTGGAGGTCGAAGTGCCAGATGCGGTGGCGGAAGCAGCGGTTGTGTACGTCGTGGTCTCGGCGGAGCCACTGACGGTCACGGTCGCGGTGACGGTGACGACGCTCACAGAGCCGGAGGTGGTGGCGTTGGAGCCCCCCACTGCGGTGTTCTTGAACTGGTCGAACTTGTTTCCGGGGTTGATGGCGAAGACCATTCCCTGCTCGCAGTGGTTTGCTTGGCGGCAGTAGACCCAGACGGGGTTGGTGTCCTGGACGGTGAACTGAGCGCTCACGAAGTTGTCGGTCTGGTTGTCGGGAACAGGGACGCTACGTTGCGTGTCAGAAAGCAGAGGCAAACGAACGTTATGAGGTACTCACAAGCCAGAATCGAAACCGTTGGCGAGCGGGGAGCAAGGGGAGTTGAGGGACGACTGTGTTACAGTGTGGTTCTTCTGCTTGAAAGTGAATAGCACAGTATCCCCGGGGTTCGCGTTCTGCAGACAGTTTTAGCGCATATATTATATGGAACGTATGATAGAGTACATACAATGAACTCTGGATCGTACTTGAGGACACCGATTCCTCCGACGGTCACTTGGTGCTCAGCACCACGGGAGACCGGGATGACGAGACCAAAGAGAGCGACAACAGCGACAAGAGGCGCAAGCATAAGCATGTTGATGGTTGTGATGCGAGACGGCAAATGAAAAGTGGTAGTAGCTGTTGAACTAAGTCCGCTGGGGGCGAGGCGAGAATGTCGCGAAGATGAAGGCGGGAAGACCGAGAGACCAGCTAGTGGGAAAGGTAGGGACTGTGGTGGCCTAGAGAGAACAAGTGAGGGGCGGCGGTCGCCCCCATCGTGCTTTTGTACTCGTCGTGGGCGTCGGGCGAGGGACAAAAGGCAGGAGGCGCGTTTTGCGATGCGCTTCATTGTTCTGACGCGGTCACGTGCATGGCCTATTGTTCTCTATCCGGTAAGCGCCCTTCGGCAACAAACCGCCAACCTCGCGAACCTCGCACAATTGGCTCATCCCCGAGAAGTCCAGAAGGCAGTGACTCAAAGGGGTTCAATGTATCGCAGTGAGACCCCTTTTCGCGCGCACGGACATAGCAAGGAGGTATTATAATAATGGCCATTGGGACTCTGCAGCCACCGCACTGCCAGCTATCGCCGACAATCTGCTCCATATATTCAGTAGCTTGGAGTCACGGCCTTTACTATAAGGCGACAAGACTCTACATCGATCCATTTACGTACGAGAAAATGCATCAGCCATGAGCGTACAGGACTCGTTCTTGATTTAATACATAGCTAAGTGTGATGACAACATCCATGACGGTCCAAAGCAATTTCACAGCAGACTCAGTCTTGACAATTTCAGGGTGCGGGCACTGGCAATGGCTCATAGTACGTTTCAACAAACAGGCCCCATTTTTCCATGACGGGCTTGACGATCATCTCCCACTCCCTTCCCTTGAACGGGCCTTTCTTTGCGCGGGGGAACGAGAATATCTCCTTGTGCACGGCCCCGCCTATGCCCGCTCTGTGTCAGCAACGCAGGGACCCGCGCGGAAGAATGGAGTGGAGTACGTACAGTCAGGACAAGCCTTCCTTACCACAGCTCGGCCGTTCCCGCTCCCGTTGCCACCCTTCACGTCCGGATAGTCCTCCTCCATGTAAGGCGTGTTCACAGCGAGGTCCGCGAGCTCGAGGTGGATCAACCGCTCGAGGCGGTGACAGTACGGGCCAGGATCGCCGACCTTGACGCGGCCGCGCGCCAGATTCCCCTTGTCGGCATCGGGAGTGGAGGGCCAGAACCCGCGTAGATGAGTCTGCTTGGACTGGCACTGCTTGTCCCACTCGTGCAGTCGCTTGGTCAGTTTGACCGCGCGTCCAACTTTGATGTGGAACATGTCGGGGTCGGTTGGATCTGTTGGAACGTCTCAGCCCTGCTTCGACAAACGAGGGGGCTTATGATGGCGCGGTCCACTCACCGTCTATCTCGAACGCGTAGATAAAGCCATATTCGTCCGCAGCGGAGGGGTCCATCCTCATCTGCTCCCTGAGCGAATCTCGGGTATCATCTTGCAGGTATTCCGGAACCCATTCTGCAAGTCAAGGCCAATCAGATTCGGACTCTGCAAACTTGAACCACCATCTCAAACACGCGGGGAAACACGCACCATCGTAGAAGACCTCGACGCTCGGCTTCTTGTGCGACCAGAACTTCTTGTCCTCGAACGCGCCCTTGAGGTGCTGGTGGCAGTAGTGCGGGATGTCCCCGTCCGCGTTCAGCCGCGCGAGCGGCACCGACACCTGCACCATCCGCGTGCACCGCTTGTCCTGCTTCGTCGTCCCGCTGCACTGCACCTTCAGCCCGCCCTT
>VJXU01003193.1:0-15943 GCA_008694245.1 Ganoderma sp. BRIUMSc | reverse complement strand
GACGAGGTGGGTTCGGCGGCGACAGGTTCGGCGGTCCCAGGGACGATTTCGGCGGAGGGGGGCGTGGCGGGTTCGGCGGCGGCTACAGGTAAGACGACCAAAATGTACACCTTCACGGACTGTGCCAGACACTGACCTGTTGCTCTGCAGGGGTCGGGGTGGTGGAATTGGGTACCAGGGTGGAGGATTTGGAGGTCCACCTCCGGACCATGGACCTGGAGGCTACGGCGGCGGGCCAGGAGGACACGGACCTGGTGGATATGGCGGCGGACCGCCGGGGGGGGGCTACGGTGGCCCCCCTGGTGGTGGACCTGGTGGGTATGGTCCGCCTGGTGGTGGGTACGGCGGTGGCGGAGGATATCGCGGGGACCTCAAGCGTGAAGGACCTGGTGGGTATGATGACCGGGATGCCAAGCGCCCTCGATACTAGTCCGCTCCAGTTTCCGTTCCCATTCGGGCTCGCAGAGACATTGGGCACTCGCATTGGCAGTGCTGGTAGGCTGGTGGTTTGTTCTATATTCCGCTTGTCTTTTTCTCGCTCGGTCCTTGTGTTCTCTCCTCCTCCCTGTTCCCCTATTCGACCGCTGCTGCTTGCGTAAGTATGGTATATCTCGTATCTCGCATTGTATGTTCTCTCTATACTTCGCAAGCACAGGTAATGGCTGAGGCAAGTATGTATGAAAGACTTTGCATTTGTGTCACCAGCTTTGCAAGTTGCGATTCTGATACGGACCTCGACGAGACATGCGACGGGACATGGGATCGGACTCCGTAAGTGTGGACAATGTAGCCGGGAGGATGTTGGCCCTGAAATGGTTTACGTGGGTGCAAGAAGGAGACGGCAATGACCAGGACATGGCCGCTGGGAGAGACACACGTTTCGTGGGTGATGGTGAGCATTCTGTGATTCTATGCGAGTCGCAATGGACTAAGTTTCAGACAGGATGACGAAACTCGCCAGGTATGTACATCAATATGCGATGACCTGCCCAGTAAGTAAACGGTTATCATTGCGCACGCGTTGGAAGCACAAATAGTGACGGTGACTGTGTCGAGTGGGTCCTCTAATACCCGATGCCGCTGGATGGTCCATTGATTTCGAAATCGCTCCCGCGATGGTTTTGTGCGTGTGTTGCCGTCGATCACGGAAGGGGAGTGTGTGGTGAACAGCGATGAACAGTGTAGACTAGTGTAGAGCGTAAAACTGACTTGAACGTGCCTGAGGACAATCCAAGGAGGTGCGTCTTAGTGACGTCATCAAACTGAAAAGATCGAGTGGTGAATCTAGGATGGTGTTTGTGGTCTAGCAGGAGAGTCGTCGAACTTTCTAATTCGTGTTCTGACGTGAGCGAAGTATTCCACAGCGTTCAGGGTACGCTCCTCTCGAGTGATCGACGCCGAGACTGGGACTGACTGCTAGAGTATGGACGGGGAGAGGCCGTGGTGGCTGGTGACGGGTGTCATGGAGGGCTTTTGAAACGCGTGCCTTTGGAGGAGGACGAGGACGGAGACGGACTTGGACACATGAAGAGGCAACGTGCCGCGCCTGCAGACGATTGCGGTTGCCAGCACTTTTCGGAGCGAGGGACGAGGACTGATAACCGGCACATCCCCACGGCAACCGCATTCGAGAAGCGGTTCGTGTCGACGCCGAGTCCCGGCCAACGCGCGCAGCCCATCCCGTCCACGACCATCGACCCGCTTCCGCCCTTCCCCATTCATTTTCCAACAGACCATCATCGCCCCGCCACACTCTTCCGCTGCGCACTACGCACCAAACGACGGCCCCCACCCCAAGCACCAAGTACACTCACTTCACCTGCACCATGCCCCGTCCCAACTTTGATCCATTTGATGGCTTACCCGTCCCACGCACGTCGCTCTCGCCAGTCGGCACCTGTGGACAGGCAGGCGACACCGGGCATCTTCCCAGGAAAAGGGCCGCATGTTGCGGTGCCGTCCACCGCTCTCACGAGATCCATGCCGACCATTTCTATCTTTCCATCCGCTCCCCGTCGAAATCGGAATATTCGGCGGGACCCCCAGGCCGCGCGGATGCCCAAACAAAGCCGAATAGCAAGCAGATCCAGCGGCGGCGGCTGAAACAGGCTGGGGAGCCAGGTGAATAGGCGATGTGTGCGCGGACGAGAGATGGATCTCGTCCTTGGACCAGGCCCGGGTCAGACCATGTCTCCCGACGCTAGCTTGCTCGCGGACTCCCAACCTCCTCGCCACCCGTGCGGCGTGCGCAACACCAACCGGGAACTGAACTGACCGCGGTAATCGAGATTGACGATGGTCTCTGCTGGCCTCTTGCTCTGGCAGCGCGTAAGTACTTGAGACTGACTGCCCCCTCCGACGCCCGTCCCTTTGATCGTTCGCCCAGCGTCCGCCTTCTCCCTCGGGCCCACCACCCGCCTTTGTTCCTCACAGACCCCTAGACATCGGATGCCGTCCTGTTGACCATCCCTCCCGATCGCCCCGGCTTGCTCCTGCTGTGCTCTCCCGGCCATATCCCCTTACTTGGTCTTCCGCCTTTCGCAGACGTCAGTCTTCCCTCTTCTGTCCTTCCGCCCTTCCAGCTCACCCTTCCCCAGGTCCTATTTGGCCTCCCAGGGTCAACTCTGACGTATACGTTAGGCGGGCTCGTCAGCCTTGTCGCATATCGTCCACCTTGCTCCGCTGCTCGCGTCGACGCTCTGCTCTCCTCCCTGACGAGCCACTCAACGCCACTGCCAGCGCGTCCCCTTGCCTTTGCCACCAACCGCATACCTTCGTATCGCCGGTGTCCTTGCAGTGTCTTGGCGTGTCTTGTGCAGCATGCAAGGTATCTAATCAGTCCCTCTGTCCGCCTCTTCAGCCGTATTGAATCCGCCATCAGGAGCAAATGACGCGAACATGCAGACAGCAAGCCCAAGAGCGGTCTTACCACCCTTGGTCCTCAGCGAGCTCTCTTCCTACTCCATGGGGTCTCTGCAGGAAATGCCGGAGTCAACTGCATCGTCTCCCCAGTCCTCTGCGCTGTCCCCTCCTCAATCGGCCCTCTCTCCCACCCAGTCGGATGCTGCGTCACCTTCGTCGAACCTCCCTGAGAAGCGAGATAACCCAGTTATACGAAAGGCCATTTCATGCTCCTCCCTGACATCCGACGTGAAGCAGAGGCGCAAGAGGTCGCGCGTCACCCCGGAACAGCTCGCAAAACTGGAGGAGTTCTTTGCATCCGACAACAGCCCGACGTCCGCGAGGCGAAGGGATATCGCACGTCAGCTGGCGATGGATGAGAGGCAGACTCAAATCTGGTTTCAGAACAGGTGTGTGCCTCTTCATAACCGTCGTACCGCCTGCCCAAGCTCATAGCAAAGGAAGGCGGGCCAAGGCCAAGCTGCAGCTCAAGTTGAAGGCGAGATCCGTCGAGAAGCTCGAACCTCCTCCCGAAAGCCCATCTGAACTCTCCAGTGAATTCGGGGTGGACATTCACGGTTTGATCCATGAAGATGATGGTACGTCACCTGTTCACGTCGCAGTGGAAACAAAGCAGGGCTAACCTCATTGGCGTAGACGTCACTGTCTTCCCTTGCACGGATCTAACGATCGGCTCGTGGCGACGCATGGCCTCTCCGCAACACGACCTAATTGCTTACACCTGCAACACCAAGCGCTGCTTGGTCTGGTACATCCGGTCTGCTGGTCGCGGTTTCAAGATGGAGATTTCATTTGACCACGTGGCCGAGGCTCGGTTCACGAACGTGTCTCCTGGCATCGGCTCCGCTACGTTCGTCCTCGACCGCCCACCCGGCTTCTACATGGAGAGTCCCGTCAACCCCGCCCTTGGCGACGAGCACGTCCGTGTCTGGCAAGTCAGCGGCGACTGGACGGAGGCGATGCAAGGGTCAACCCACCTTCGGCATTGCCTGGTCGGGCCAGCGTACCAATTGTCGGCTCTTGTCAACAACATTGCGCCCTCCAACATGTCCTCCGAGATCCCCCTTTACACTCCTCCGCCCTCTATCTCGGACGCAGGGTCTTCCCCAGAGGTATACACGCGCTCGCTGCATTCTCCGGTCGAACAGATGTATCATGGTTCATCTCTTGTGCTCCGGCGGCCTAGTTCTCTTAGCAGCCTGCGGATGTTACATCACCCATCTTTGGAGCGGCTGCGATCTAGACATGTCAGTGTCCCTCTTTTCCATTCTCCGCTCTCGAGCACGTCGACACCCACCTCTCCATATGCTCCCAGTGACGGTTCGATGTCCATGTCTCCCACCATCCTTTACCTTGACGGACCCGAGGGCCAACAGTACCATGATCCCAGTCGGCAGAGCGCGACGGCTACTCCAGATCAGTTGACGCGCCTCCCCCTCGCCATGCCTAACCTCCCGCGGATGAATTACGACGGTCCCCCGATCTCGCGGTCTGCGTCTCCGTACGACTGCAACACCGACATGCCTTCGTCCGCGATGCCAGGCCAAGGTTTCTTCGACGTGTCTCCGACGCATCCGCCAAACCCTCACTGGGGAGGCAACCACGGCCCCATGCGACCTCCTGGACCTCCTGCCGGAGCGTACGTGCCGCACAATCCCACAGTGGATGAGCGTTCTCAGGAGCCGTACTTCCAGTACCCCAACGGGCTAACAGGCCCCGCCCCGCCTGCATTCGGATATGAAGGCGGGGCCGGGGGCTACTAGTGAGTCCCGTAAGTAATTATTTGAATAACCATATTCGACCGGTCCTTCCTTTCGTCACGTACCATTCATTGCCCAAGATCCGTCTGTCGCTCTCTAAGATCTACAGTACATCCGTCGTCGACTGCTTTCGTATTTCTGCCTCTGCTCGTCTCCCTCTCAGCCTGTTTCCGAAGTCACTTCTCCCTCGAGCGTGCTGCGCACACTGAGCTCTGCTAGATAGCCTACCTCACTGACCTTCCTGACAGTCGGCAGCGCCCCCTTGTCTTCCTCTCCCTCGGTCCCATATCACTATCACTATCCCTCATCCGTGTAGCATAGACATTCGCACCGTTCCGCCTGTGGACAGTGTCGCATAGTAATCTAGCGTTCGGTGTGCATGGTACGCTTGCGCGCTGTTCTTCACCTTACATATTTCATACTCTACACAGACCCCCGTGTATCCACCGTAGTGCATTCGAATGCATCGTCTTGCTGACATTACAGTACTGTCTAACCCTACAAGGTGCTAGCTGTCATATCAAACCCACTCCTCGACCCTCCTTCTGTGTGGGCTCCAACATTGGCATCGATTGGTGTTGTTGGGCCCTACTTATAGCCTGAATGACCATCATCGACCTGCACTCAATATCAATAAACAGACACTGTCGTATGTTCCATGCTATGTAATACATTTCATCCGCTGCCTGAGCCAGACTCTAGTCCATTTCATCGAAGCGTCATCGACCGACCGCTGTACGGAGGCCATCAATAATTGGCGCAGAACTTTCGATTGGATAAACAACCAGGAACTTACGTGACCGTCTTCCTCTCCACAGTGGCCTGCTCCGTCTTCGCACGATTGAGCACTTTCTGGAACTCGCTCACCCGGTGACGCATACGCGAATGCATGTATGCCTTTGAACACTTGATATGGTAGTGGAGGTAGTCGCGGAAAAGTTGGATGTGCGTGATCGTCGTGCTCGCAACAATTGCATTGGCAAAATGACGGGGGAAGAGGACAAAGGTGACATAGCCGACATCTTCAGAATCGCTCAGCCCAGGCAGGTGCCTGATTTCGAGAGGGGGGTCGCGCGTGGTATAGAGGACTTGAGGTGCACTTTGGATTGTGGGCAACCGCCGGGCATCCACAAACTCCTACATAGCGAGGCAGACATTGAACCTTCGCGCACGGAACAAGAGAAAGCGGACGGACCTGAAGGAAGAGCTTTCCGAATACACGATCGGTTTCCTCCCTGAACATGGTGGAGAAGATAACGGTGACGCGGTCGGATGATGCTTGAACGTAGATGACCTCTTCGTCCCGGTAATGAAGAGCCATCAAGTCACCCTGACCGCTCCCTGTCGCTTCCAGCTGCTTCTGTGCCTGGAAGCCGAGCTCAAAGGGTGCAGCAAGGGCATTGCGCTTAAGCAAAGCGAGGCTTTTGAAGAATGCCTCGCGTTGTTCTGTGATTCGCAGGACATCGATGGTGCCGTAATCAAGGAGGAGGAAGGGCACTCACCCCCTTCTGGTGGCAGTTGCTCGAGATCAATCTCGAGGCTCACATTGTAGTCGTTCTCGGGCGCCGACTTGAGCAGGGGACCATACTCGCGCTGGAGGATGTCGTGGACGCCATAGCGCACAAGCTCGTCCCAGCAGCGGATGTTCATGGAGAGGACAAGGACGGTCTTGCGGTCGGGAGTGGACAGATGGAAGCGTACGCCATCGAAGTCAACAAACTGAACGTCAAGGCTCGACGGCCTGCATAGCGGCGGTCACCGATGGGCACCAAAGTCTGAGGGGAGTGGACGTACTTGAGAGCCTTGTCGGCGAGGGTGGTGTGGATGATGTAGTTGTGGGGCTGCGATGGCTCGGTGTGAGCGGATTCGGAGAGGCCGCGAGGGGGGACATACTTCGAGCAAGATCATGGCGTGCAGCAGGGGTGGTGTCGGTCGTGGACGGTCGTGGACAGTGCGAGGCTGCTGTGGGGTGCGGGCTGAGGCTGCTGGGCGGGGCCGGGGATGGGTCCCGTGACGGGGGCAGGGGCGTGAGAACGGGGAGGAAGTGGTCGGGTGGTGGCCTTCATCGGAGAAATATTTCCTCTGTCCGCCTACCGACCCTCGTCATCTCCAACTCATCCCTTCTCAGCCCTGTCGCTTACAGACAACCAAGAAGATATCCAAAATGCGTACGCATACCTCCATGGCGATCTTTCATGTTCCCTGATCCCGCAGAATCCATGCAGCGCCCAAGAAAGCCCAAAAGATGTCTCTAAACGAGTTCCTGGGTGATAGCAGTAAGCGACCCCCTCCTCTCAACCCTCCAATCCAACTCATCGTCCACCATTCAAGCCCTGGGATCATGGGCCGACGAAATGGATGCACTTCCGACCGCCCGTAAGTCCTTCCGGTATGGGAATCCGAGCCCACTCTAAGACCCTCACTTAGCTGCCGCCAGAGCGGATGGCGATGGCCAGAGGAGCGACCGTCGCCGCGATGACTTCCTTGCATCCCGTCGTAAGTCATCATCACATCTCCATTCGAGATCCAACTATCTTAATCCATTTCCGAAGCGGACCGTGCCGGCCCCGTCCGTGAGGACCTCCCACTCCCGACCGAGCCCCCCTTCACTGCCTTCGTCGGCAACCTTGCCTTTGATATCACCGACCTTGAGCTGGAAGAATTCTTTAGTGGAGTACGAACAGTCAATGCTGTCTCCATCGTTCCTTTAGCTAACCACCGCAGCAGACCAAGTCCGTCAAAATTATCAAGGACAGGGATGACAAACCCAAAGGTTTTGGTTACGTTGAATTCAATGACCTCGACGGTCTGAAGGATGCCATTGCAAAATCCGGCTCGGTGAGTCCCTCATCTTTCCGTCTGGACTCCCTGTTTACGCGTCAACCAAGGCCATTGCCGGTCGTGCCATAAGGGTCAGTGTAGCTGAACCCCGTGAGTGTATTTGCCCCTTCAGTCCATCCATCCATTGAGCCTGTTGCAGAAAAGGAACGTTCCGGGTTTGGTGGAGGCGGTTTTGACGACGATTCTAAGTTTGCTGGGAACTGGCGACGCGAAGGGCCTCTCCCTGACGTCCCCTCCCGCGGCGACGGCCCTCGACGGCGTTTCGATGGACCTCCAGGAGCACCTCGCGAGCCACCTCCCCCCTCTGTCTCTGACAATGCGTCCGACTGGCGTTCTTCCCGCCCTGCAGCTAGGACTACCTCCAACCTCTCCTCAAGGGACTCTGAGGGTTCGTACGCACGCCGCGGGCCCTCCTCACGCGAGCCTGCCCCTCTTGGGCCTGCAGATACAGAGGAGACCTGGGCAAAAGGTGCGAAGTTCCGTCCGAGCGGACCGCCTGAAGTCGGTGACCGCTCTGAACGGCCAGGCAGTCGATTCGGGAGCTTGCGCCGAGGCGAAATGGGTCCTCCAGCGAGTGTTGTGGAGGAAATCGACTGGAGGCGGCCGCGACCTATCTCACGGAACTCAACGTCGCGTATGTCCCGTTGTCCAAGCCTTTCCAATTGGACGGATGCTGATAGGCGCTATTCTTGCCGCGGTAGCCAATAATTCGACCCCGCCCACGCCGCAGATGGGTCGCCGCAAGTTAGAATTGCTTCCTCGCTCAACGTCTGCCTCTGCTACTCCATCTCCCCTTGCATCTCCCAACCCGTCGGCTGCGAGCTCGAGATCCAATCCCTTCGGCACTGCTAGGTAAGCAACTCTGTTGTGACCATGGTGAGCATATGCCGATCGCACTTTTCCAGGCCTGTTGACGTGTCCGCACGGGAAGCCGAAGCACAGCATAAGATTGAGAAGGAGCGTGATGAAGTGCGCGAAAAGGTTGCGCATGCTCCCATGTCCCGTACCTCCTCCCGAACAGGCTCCCAGCGTCCCACACCTCCCACCTCCACCCCCGCTTCGAACGTGCAAAGTCCGACGAGTCCCCAGTCCGAGTCTCGGGCCCTCCCTCCCTCGAACGTGCGACCATCATTCAGTTTTGCCTCCGCCGCTGCCGGTAGGAAGGATTCGACGGACAGCGTACCTAAGGACGATGGATCGAAGATCGACGAGAAGATTGACGAGGATGAGCAGGAGGCTACGGAGCAGTGAACATGTACATTATTTCCGTCAAACATGAGGGACAGCGAGAAGTCGACGAAGATCCTCAAAGCCTCGGAAGCCATATCTATAGGATATTTTCAGTCTGTGCTTCACGAGAAACACTTACAGCACACTCGTAATACGTTTCAATGCTGCAATCTGTTCTTGTTCTTCGTTGCGCATGTGTTTATCTTATGTGGTTCAATATGCGGTTATGGCCTATGTAGTACGCACTACACGCGTGGGCTGCACATCGAGTTCTTGGTAGACAAGTGGGTACAGAGCACTTTGCATGGCAGATCTGGAATGTTCTCATCCTGGTTACATGGGATCCAATACTACTAGATGTCAGAATCCTAGGCCGTCTTACACTTCCGCGCGTTGAAAAAGTTCTCAGACTTGGCGCATTCACCATAAGGAGAAGTTGGAAGCAGCATGCATCCCTGTCCAACACCTCCTGTGCAACGGTCTCTTGCCTGGAGATCGTAGTGAGCCTTCATGTCATCACAATTCGGCGTAGAAATTGTCATGATCACGTAGGATCACATGCAATCGTATACACCCTAAACCATACAGGACAACATAGGGACGTAGGATACAGTCTAAGCGGAAATGGTAACCTCGACCTCGACACCGGGCTCGAGGCTGATTGAGGTCTGCAATACAAGTTATTAGACAACCAACCTATGAATGACACAACAAAAGTACTCACGATCTGCTTAACGATCTCCGAGGACGAGTGGAGGTCGATCAAACGCTTGTGGATCTTGAGCTCGTAACGATCCCAGGTCTTGGAACCCTCACCGCAAGGCTAGCAAGATAGAGAATCATCAACACCGAAGTATGCAACACTTCAGTGTAACAAGGCTACTCACAGACTTGCGGGTGGTGACCTTGAGGACCTTGGTAGGGAGGCGGACGGGGCCCTTGACGCGGAGCTGCTTGTCCTTCGCCCGGTTGATGAGGTCCGCCGAGACTGGCGAGTAACATAAACCAGAGGCTCTCCAGCACACGACCAGCTAATCAGAAGGACGTACACTTCTCGAGGTTCTTGACGTTGCTGCTGGTGAGCGTGATGCGGATTTTGTGGATCTTGGCGGCGGGCACGGGGGCACCGGTCGCGTCGTACTCCTTCTCACCCTTAGCGACGTAACTCATCCTTGTATGTGCTGGTGAGTCAGAAGGTGACTGTGAATGGTGGACGGTCAGTTCTGGCGATGGACGTCGAGGGGGGCAGCGAGGACAGACCTGAGGGCGGTTGTGTTGATGGAACAAAAATAAGGTTTGCACGGCTGCCCGCGACGAAGTAAGTGGTCTCCGGCAATTGCCGGATCGAGTTTCGCCAGGGAATTTGACAAGACAACTCGGGGTTATCGACGCCATTTCCTAAACTAGCGGCAAATTACCTTTGCCTCTCGACCGCCACCCTCAGAGTCAGACCCGTTCGAGGACTCTGTTCCGCTCGGGCTCATCCATACCGCCATGCAAGGTACCATAATCGTCGTCCTGTGTCCAGCTTCAGCCCCCTCATCGTGACTCATAGGCTTCAACAAATACTACCCGCCCGACTACGATCCAGACAAGCATAACAGCCTCAACGCATATCGAGGCGCGTGTCTTCCACCAGACGAACACTCAGTACCCTTGACATTCTCTCCGGACAGGCAAACATGCTCTCGGCGATCGAGCACGGAAGATAGGAGAGGGAATTCTTATCGTCCGCTTCGAGCTGCCCTTCAACATCTGGTGGTAAGCACACAATGCACCTTCGTTCATGTGCCCTCAGTCCTCCTCACGCGTCTGCAGCGGAACGTGTAACAACCACATTGGCATGGGGGTTCGCTACAATGCCGAGAAGAAGAAGATTGGTAATTATTACTCTACCCCCATCTACTCGTTCCGGTGCAAGTGCCATCTGTGTAGTGGCTGGTTCGAAATCCAAACCGACCCCAAGGTGCGTTCCATGGCCTCACACACAATTCCGTAGAATTAACATAAGCACAGAATACACGGTATGTCGTGGTGTCCGGTGCACGACAGAAGGATGAGGAGTGGGATCCCGAAGAGAACGGAGGTTTCGCAGTCCATGGTATGCTCAACTCGTCCATCGCTGTACGCACCGGCTGACGTTTTGTTTTGGACAGAGACCGATCCTAACCAGGGGCCTGTCGATCCCCTGGCTGCTCTTGAGAAGTCAACCGACGCACAGAACCACATGAATAACGTCCAGGTCCCTCGCATCGAAGCGCTCCAGAGCCTCGCAGACCACTACGGCTCCGACCCGTACAGCCACTCCCTGCGAGCCCGCAAGCGATTCCGGGAGCAGAAGAAGCTGGACAAGGCCCGCGAGGACGCTGACGACGCCCTCAAAAGCAACTACGGCCTTCCTGAGGCTCTAACGCTGTCGAGGGAGGACGACGAGAGCAGATCGAAGGCGAAGGCCGAGTGGGAGCAAGGACGACAAGCGTTGGAGGAACGTGAAAGCTTGAAGCGACGCAAGCTCGGTGCCGAAGTTGTTCACGTCATGCCTCGGACACCCTCTTCGCATGTATCCGGCCGGAACGGATCATCGAGCCGTCATGTTGGCGGTAGCGGTACCAGCGCCACGGACACCAGCGACCCTGTGAGCTCGTTGCGAGCGAAGATCTTGGGCAACACTGCGAGGCAGAGTAGTCTGGGTCGCCCAAAACCTCCAGGCGTCAAATCTGCGCGAGGGTTGGTGAAGCGGGTGGTCTGAGGATACAGTGCACGGACATGGGATCGGATCGTAATGTATTATACACCCTTCAGCATACTTGTAGCATATAGTCGTCACGTTGCACGTTCTGCGACAGTGGGATCGGAATACGACTGTTTTCCTGCGTCTCCGTCGGTCTTGTGTACTACTACTACTATGCATGTAACTCCGGTGCTTGGGTTCCGTGATCCGGGCCGTGGAGATAGGCGGTAATCAATGGCGACGGCCGCGGGACTCATCAGGGCATATCGCTGGCATACTTACTTATCCTGGCCCTCGCAGTCATTGTCAACTCGCAGCCACCAGCATCTCCGACTCGGAGCGCCGACGTCGGTTCAGGTCTGTCGAGCTGCCCGCATCTTGTTTCGCGTGAGTAAAATGCTGATCAAAAACACCACTGCTCAGTCAGACTCCGCAGTTTCGTCCACGACCAGACCATCACACCGCCATTCCGGTCTTTGGTCCCAGTCATCAGGAAACTCACCGGTCGACCCTCGGAACGTCCATTGTGAACACGACTGCATCGATGAAGAATATACCTATAACAGTCTTCACCGGCTTTCTGGGCGCCGGGAAAACGACACTAATATTGTCGTTGCTTCCCCATCTGCCCAAAGACTACAAGGTCGTCCTTCTCAAGAATGAATTTGGAGATGTTGAAGGTGAGAAGTGGACAGGAGAAAGAGAAGTAGAAGCCTCGTCATACTGACCGTTGGCTAGTGGACAGTCAACTAGCCAAGCAGTCCAGTCTCGCTGCGGTCAGCGAGATATTGAACGGATGCATGTAAGTCAGGACCGCTTGGCAGGGAGCATGACTGCATGAGGCGAAGCCTGCTCACCTCCCTTGCTTTAGGTGCTGTGTCCTGGTCGGACAAATGAAGACGGCTCTATTAGAAATACGAGGTGGGTTATTATACTCTGAGTCTCATCCTGAATTGTTGGAGATGGTCGCTCAGCGGTTTCCAGAGAAATTTCGTCCAGACAGAATTTTCATTGAGTGTTCGTAAGTGACCTCACTCTAACGTTCTCCCAGATTAGGACGGCTACATTCTATTTCATAGCGGATCGGCTTTTCCGGCTACTTTGGCATTCCAGATACGAGAACTCGAACGCGAGACAAACGACGACCTCAAGTTGGATGCTATCGTCACAGTCATCGACGCCGAAAATTTTACCGGATACGAGGATACCTCACCCACGGCCAGAATGCAAGCAAGCTACACGGACCTGATCTTAATCGTTCGTCTCTTTTGGACCCTGCCGCAAGCATCCTCGACGTCTAACACCATAAATGTGACTTGAACAGAATAAATGGGAGCAGGTCTCCGAACGCCACTTAGACATCGTTATAGACCACCTGAATACCCTGAACGATACTACGCCGAAGGTCAAGTGCCAAGGGAAAGATGGCGTAGATCCAAGCGTTGTCATGGGCATCGACTCGAAGCTGTTTCAATTGGGAAATCTCGAGGACGGACCCATCGACATGCCTCACCACGACGAGGTGGAGACGGTGACGATATGTAGAGGCGGACAGGGTGATCATACTCATCGCGGGGATTGCAATGATGGTCATTGCGGCCATAACCACGAGAAGGACGCGGAGCGGGCAGCGGCCTCCCCTGTGGTCAACGCCAGCCTGCCATTGTCGCAAGATTTACTGAGGGAAAGCCTTGGGGTGCTATCCAAGGAGACTGTATGGCGGGTGAAGGGATTTGTGAGGTTGGAAACCGGATACCACATTTTGAACTGGGCGTTCGGGCGGTATGAGCTGACACGAATGGACGATGTGCCGGAGGACGTTGATAGGGTAAAGTTGACGGTGATGGGGGAAAGGGGGGAGGTGAAACGAGCAGCTCGGAAGTTGGCAGAGAAGTTAGCGGCCGATGTTGCGTAGTAGTGGCTTACTGTACTTGGGCCGGTTCCCTTGACATAGCCGGGGAGATTCAGCGTGTGTCGAAGGTACGATCGAAGCTTACTTATCGTTGGACATTGGTGGGGCAAGAGCCTGAGTATTTGGAACATTTTGCGGTGTTTGGGACTGTATGAACGGGAGCGCCGCCTACATGAGCAGTGAGTTGCCGAGTTGGCGTCATGGGACGTGGTGGTCAGTGTGGTCAGTGATGGCACTATAGGTGACGGTATGTATGGGACCGTTCCGGCTACTTATGGGTGGCGAGATGAGGAGATCGAGGCCGAAGAGGACAGTAAATAGCGTGTTGACCTGATATGGATAATCGGGAATTATAATATTGCGGTGCGATCCCGTCGGGGGGCGGGGAATGGCGGGAGGGCGCAAGTGATGACGAGGCGTGCAAGGGCTGGGGGTTACTAACACTGATGGTGGCAGTGCTGTCCAGGCAACATGGGCGTCTGCAGTGCGTCGATAGAGTCTGCGTCACAGTGCTTCTTAGTACCCACTCCCTGCCGAGTTCTCGACGCCCGACGCAGTCGCGCCTCGTCCACGTCTGCGCTCGGCCCCCACATATCACCCTCACCTTGGCCCACCTCTCGCCCCGGCCATCCCTCAACTCTCCGAGTTCCAGCGTTCTTGCAGGGCTACATTTCAGCCTTCCACACGGCCCCCGCGCGCATCGGACGCCAGTCAACAGTATACTTATATAACATGCCCATTTCAAAAACTGGCCTGCACCCGTCTCTGATATTAATATTAACATCCCCTTACATGAGTAAGCCGCCTTGCGCAACATCAGTTTTCGCGCCGTCACAGTCCACGCGCGCCCGGTCAGACCGCCGCGCCCTTTCCTGCCATCCCCAATTCGTCCCGTCTTGCTCCAGCCCTCTGCCACTTCAGATCCCATACTCACCCACTCTTCCAGTCATGCGCTGCCGTCGGACATTCCAGTGGGCTAACCCTCGCCATATATCTGTCCCCGTCCCCCTCCGTCCCCCTCCAATTTCCCTCCGTATCCCTTGGTCCTCCCGCCCTCCTCCTCCACACCCTCATGTCCGCCCCCAAACCAACAGACCATCTGTCCCAAAAATCCCTCCACGATATGTCCTCTTCACAAACTTCGGTCACTATCGATCCTGCTTCCGAGGACCCCAACCTCGGCGAAGAAGATGTCAACACCCAGTTTGAGCATCAAGCATACGGCCCTGCCCCAGGCGAGAAGCCCGAGGACTCCTTCGAGGTTATAATGGGTCCACAAGACCCAGACAATCCCAAGACATGGGGTCGCGTCTATCGGTGGTATATTACGATGGCTTCCGCCCTCTTGCTCTTGAATGCGTACGTTTCCTCTCTCCGAACTGTCCCAGTACAACCTACTCACGCCCTTTGCAGCACTTTTGCGTCTTCTGCACCCGAGGGCATCGTCTTTCAGCTCATGGACCACTTTCATTTTGGTACCGAGGTCGCAACCCTGACAATCGCCATTTTCATTGCTGGCTATTGTGTTGGCCCGCTCCTCTGGGGTCCGCTGTCCGAAGAATACGGTCGAAAACCCGTGTTCGTCGTCTCCTTTATCTTCTACATCGCGTTCCAGGTCGGTTGCGCCTTGTCACCAAATACGGCCGCCATCCTCATATTCCGTCTTCTGGGTGGCATCTTTGCCGCCGCTCCTTTAGCAAATAGCGGGTGAGTATCATTTTCTAAACTTTCCCCGAAGAAGTGTTTCCTTAGTCAGAACGATAGTGCCCTCATCGCCGATATCTGGGATGCAGATACCCGTGGAAAGGCCTTGGCGATGTTCACCCTAGCACCATTTGCCGGTCCCGCAATCGGTCCGACCATCAGTGGTTTCATGTCTGTCGCAGGTGTCTCCTGGCGCTGGGTGTTCTGGCTGCTCTCCCTCTTCTCCGCCTTCTGCCTCTTCCTCATCATCTTTACGATTCCGGAGACATACGCCCCGATACTCCTCGTGAGACGCGCTGAAAAGTTGCGCAAGGAGACCGGCGACACGAGGTATTGGGCGCCGCTTGAGAGGAACAAGCCTACAATGTCGCAGCGCATCAAGCGCGTAGTGGCACGCCCTTTTATCATCCTTGCGCGCGAGCCTATGCTTATTGCGATCACCGTTTACATGAGCGTGCGTCCCATTTCTCATCTGCGTCGTCTTGCGAACGTTTGAGAGTTGACGTCTTCAACACAGTTCGTTTATGGCGTGATCTACCTGCTCTTCGAAGCCTTCCCGATCGTCTTCGGCGAGGGCCACCACTTCAACGAGGGCTTTGTCGGCCTCACTTTCCTGTCCATCCTCACCGGTGGCGTCATTGGCGTCGTCATCTACCTCATCTACTTTAACCCGCGCTACGAGGCCGCTATGGCGCGCTACGCGCCCGCGCCCGTGCCCCCCGAGTACCGGATGGAGCCCGCGCTCTTCGCGGCGCCGATCTACGCGCTGTCCTTCTTCTGGTTCGGCTGGACGTCATACCCCTCCATCTCGTTCTGGTCGCCACTCGCAGCGTGCGTGCCGAT
>VJXU01003173.1:0-11247 GCA_008694245.1 Ganoderma sp. BRIUMSc | reverse complement strand
GAGGGCGCCGCCTCGAGCCACACCTCGCCAGCGTCTTCGCCGCGCTGCCCGAGAGCGTCCGCGAGGCACGCTTCGTCATTGTTGGTGTCAGCCACGAGCATGGGGAAGGGTACCGGAGCCGGTTCCACGATTTCGCGGAGGCGTTCACGGGCGAGCTGGCGCGACGGACGCAGATGACGTTCGTGCTTGACTTGGGCGTCGCGAAGCAGAAGCTGGGTGTTCAGAGGCTCGCAATGCTCAGGATGACGGCGGCGGCTGGCTTGCGGAGCCTCCGGTCGGCGGCGCAGGGTCGAGTGCGGATCGACGACTCTCTGGGGGAGTGGTGAGATTGCGAGCCTGGGCAAAGGTGAGTTGCTCCTGTGTCGTCGTGTTCCATACAGTGCACTGATTTTGGGACTCTTTCTTGAATATTTTTGAACGATCATTCATTAGTACACAGGTGACTGGGGAGTAATACATGTCAATACGCTACGAGGGAACGGAACTATGGAACCGGGTGGCATCCCGGTATTCTGTTGACTAGAGCATGTACACGGAGACAAGTTCGGCTGGCTGCCTTATCCATTATCCGCAGCCGAGAACGAAGTGCGGAGAGCTAAGATATATGCAGAGATGGGATTGGGTTGCGCGAGACCCGCGCCGCCACGACGAGGGGACTATGCACCTTGTGCGTTCTGAATCATATACTGGATCTTGGTGAGCATGGCCAAACTTGAACAGTTCGGTACAATACGTGCGCACCGGCGTAGCACTTCAGCTGAGCCATTCGGGCTCAACAGGAGAGGTGGTGGACGTTGCAGCTGTGGATGCTGTCGCTGGAGTGACTATGTCAGTCGAAAAACGAAAAATGCTCTACTAAGGTACGCACTGGTGGTAGGCGCATCGTCTCTCGGGACAAAGGAGGTGGTTGTGGCGACGCGAATCGGGGTAGCCACGGCCAGCGGCGAGAGGATGGCAGCGACAAGGGAGACGATGAAGATGACGGAGGTGCGCGGCATGGTGTTGTACGGCTGGCTTTGGCGGTTCAGGGCAGTAGGGAGGAATAGGTGCGGAGGTGAGAGTCCGGGATTTGGTATGGAGGATGGTTGCGCACCCGACGGATCGTTTTATACTCGTCCCAGACCAGATGAGGGGACGCACCATCTGCAGTTGACTGAAACGAAGTCAGTGAGAACATACCAGTGTCGGCATTTGGTTGGCACAGAGGCAAAATTACGCCGCGCTCTCCGTTTCACGGCGACGCCCCACGAAATTCCGCAGCGACCACTGATCGGGCGAGGTGAGAGTGCCTGTGCAGTAAGGTACATTCTGGCGCACAGAATGTGGTATACGGCGCCCTACGTGAGAATGCAGCACACTACGCTGGGGAACATTCAATGCTGCCCGTAACTTGAGCTACACTGCCCAGTAGTTGAGACAGCGGTCGGCGAGTTCCGAGTCATGACTCGTAAACCAGTCTGTAGCAGGATATCAGGCACAACCCTAACGATAATAGGGGCGTTTGCATGGTGCTCTTACTACAGGGTCCAACCTAGCATACTTTGAGACGTGCGCCGCCTTGCGAACCGCATGTGAGGTGACAGCTCATGCGTGTCGTTGGGGGGGCGCGCGGATCGCCAGCTACCCCTGCAGAACGGATCAACTCGAGTGAATGCATGGATAGTCCTCTCATTTGCACTTACAAGAAGCAGGTATAACCCACATGCCATTCGTGCGAGGACGATCCCGGACTGTTAGAGATGTGAGCTGCTTCGGGACCGGTGCCGAAACGCCATGCGCAGTCTTGGCATACAACATAGGAGGGTTGGAGTAGTCGTGGGAAGTAGGAACCATCGAACTGTGTCCCTGTACCATCGCGCGTTCCGGACGATGTTCCGCCCTCCGCGGGCGTCCCCAGGAACTTGACGTATCGGATCGGGCTCTATTGAGGTGCCAATGTCCGACACAAATTTATCGTACACTCAGGCAGCAAATCTGAGCGACACAGGTTTCTAACCAAGGAGTTAGTACCTGATAATTTGCATCAAATTCAACACTGCGAGTCCAGACGTACGAGATTCAGTCCCGACATGATGTGACAGAGAGGGGCAGGGAAGCATTGGCAGAGGAACGTCATCACCTGTGCCGGAATAGATGAACACCAATGTAAACCCGCGACGACATAGATCGCAGCTCAGAACACACCTAGAATGCCAGAGAGATTGACCGCGACAGCCCAACGAGCGCCGTAAGGTCGGCGACAACGCCACATGAGCGACGCGCCGACGCACACTGCCCTGTTCACACTGTCGCAGTAGGCCTTGTCCTGGACGATCCGATGCGGTGTCCTGTGGCAAATGCAAGGAAAGTTTTAGTCTCCTAATGCCGGTAGAGCGAAGCCGTAGCTGTTGGCTTTCATCTCGTGGCGTGATCGTTTTGCTGTTGTTCAACCGGCGAGAGCGCGAATTTGGAACGCGTCGCTATTCACGCCGTTTCCTCAGCCGGCCTCGGTGTAGGTATCGCGTCGCGATCGACTCGGAGGTGCTGTTCGGGGACCTGCGAGCCCGACGGGCATTCAGACGTCCGAGAGGATCCGTAGACATAAGGCAGAGCCCTCACCTGCAAGTTCCCAGCATAATAGATGCCATGTTCTTCTGAAGTGCATACTATTGGGGGTGCATATGATATATAGCTCAAACGCAATGCTGCGAAGTGAATTACACGAGTTGAAGTGTACGACGCCATCCGCAAGCCTGACCGTGATGAGAATTACCGACATCACTGGCAACATCGTAGGCGGTTGGCGGGACGCGTCGATGGCTGCTACGCGAGTGTTTGTCGCTCCATTCAGGCTTAAAGCCCGTCGAGACTGTCCGATTGAAGTTTGGTGGTAGTCGCGGTTCGGAAACAAGGTGAGATTTTAAGCGCTCGTAGCCGGAGTGTCCCGGAAATCAAAAAGGCTACATACTGTCGGCAGTTCTAGGTTGACAACTGTTTACAACGAGGCTCGCCTCCTGTTCAAATAGCCAAGTACTTACATTGAAGGTCGCGAATCTCATAACTCCGTACTCCGCCTCAAATGCCCCAATCGGTCTCTCCGCTCTCGTAGCCTTGTTCCGGCACTCGCTCTGCAGCAAGGCTCATGCGGAGCACGAAACTTCGTTCGGAGAAGGCGGGTTGACCCGAACCTAACCGTCTGATCCCTCTCTGTACTTAGAGCAACTTCGGTCACTTTCTCACTTTGTTCGGCACAGGCTTTGGGCCGCTCTCTGAGTCACTGTTGCTTTTTTTTGGCTATTTTCCCTCTGCGTCCTTGGGCCATTCTTTCTTGGAGCACCCTTCCAAGCTCCATCTAATTTCTGGCGCTCGCCATCGGACTGATCCAGAATCCTTTGTTTCGGAAGCCATGGGCCGCCGGGCATCGCATCCTGGACAGGTCCTTGTTCATTTCTGGCTAGCTCTATTGTACTTGTGCATCGCCATGCCTATTGTCTGGACGTGCTTCTTGCTTCGAATTACTGCTCCCATTGCACTCAAACTGCGACTGCCCATTCACCATACTTGTAGTTCTCCTTGAACTCCTTTCCGCAGAAGTAAGATGCGTTTCCCACTCGCTGTCTCCGACAACAGCCCGCGTCCACGAAAGTTCAAACTTATTTCTAGGTTTCAGAAGGGGTCGCGGTTGACGCGGCGTGCGCTGCTGTTATAAGGACTCCGCAACTGAAGTTCCTCCGGTAAGCACTTCCACCCGTCGCAGCTCGCTCATTCCCAATGCTTCCTTTCCTACTCTCCATATTCACAACACGTCGTCCTCTTATACACTATCCTTCATGTTCAAACCCCCCGAGCTTGCCCCCCGAGCTTACCGACATGATCATCGACTTCTTACATCACGACACCCGATCTCTCCTGTCTTGTGCCATCGTCTGCCGCGCCTGGTTGCCCTCCTGTCGCTTCCACTTGTTCCATCATTGCACCATCACAAAGTGCAGCCCCTTCAAGTTTGAGGTCGCATTTTACACCATTGCTACGAACTTGGATGTGAGCGTCTACATTGTCCAGCTCACAATTGTCGACAAACGAGACAGCTTCTCCCTCCGATCGCTCCGCACTCTACTTCGTGGTCTTCCCCATCTACGCCGCCTCTCTCTCCGAAATGTCGTGGTCTCGCGTAAAGGTGGATGGAACACCAAACAACGCGACGCCGCCGCGATGCGTCTACAAGGTCCAAACAATGAGCGATTTACACTCGAGGAGCTCCAGCTCTTGGAATTCGACGTGACGACGGCCAAGTGCCGCATACTTTTCTCCATCCTCAGCATGTTCTCTTCGGTCAAGACGCTGTTTCTCACTGCCAGCGTGTATTCGCGCAACAGCTTCACGGAGAACTGGATCCATGCCAACAATGTGTACAACCTGGCCCGGATGCGGGCCCCAGTGCAGCATCTCCACGTCTTCAATATCCCGCTCCCCATCCTCAATATTCTGAGACTCGAACGTGTAACAATGCGATCTTCCCTGCAGACGTTCTGGTACGAGGCCGCACCCACCAGCTGGTCCGCGCGATGGGTGCCTGACGAGGTCAACTCGTTCGACACAACCGCGTTCAACTTGGCCTCGCTCCCCGCGTGTGACATTTTGTCCACACTTATTCTCGGCCCCCTCCCCGCTTTCGGAAGCGCAGCTGGTGAGTGTCGTCGCACCTCAAGCCATGCACTGTGCAGTATACACGCGTACTGACGGAGCCACTACACGCATTGCCGCTGGCATCTTTCACCACCCAGAAATGCAGAACGAGTTGGCCCAGGCGCGCCTGCCCGCTCGTCTCGGTGCAATACGCGTGCTGCACACCTTCCACCTCCGGGTCCGCTTCGTCGAGCCGCACCTCGCGAACATCTTTGCCGCACTCCCCGACACGGTGCAAGAGGCGCGGGTCGTCCTCGTTAGCTGTCACCTCTGTGGGGACTGGGACGCGCCGCGGAACAGGTTCCTCGAGTTCGCGGAGGCGTTAGAGCCCGTCCTGATGGTGCCCAAGAGGGCGCACATGTCGATCGTCCTGGACTTGGGCGTCGCGCGGAGGCACCTCCGAGTCCTGGGCTTCTCGGTCCAAGAGAGAAAGTCGCTGGAGGACGACTTGGCCCTGCTCAACCAAAGGGCGGAGAGAGACTTCCTGGGCCATCCGTTGGCGGGACAGGGCCGTCTGCGGATCGAAGGCTCTCCGAAGGGACAGTGTTGGAGAGCCGCTTCCTTGTTGTCGTATTGCGCAACGCATTCGATGCCGCACTGGCGTGTGCCAGAATGACGGTGCTGATTTTTACGCGCGACGGCGGTCACCACTGGCGGGACCCATCTGTGCACCCGAGTAGTCGACTTATCTTCGGTTAGGAGCCGCGCTCACAGACCAAGTTCTCTCTCAGGCTAGAAACCGCGGCGAATATTGTTCAAATTGAGACCTGGAGACGAGCAGGGAGCGATATGTATAGATACACTACGAGACAGCAGTACGTATGATATCTTCTAGGAGGACCCAAGACTGTCCTGTTTATATGACTGTGATGTACGTGGAGACAAGAGCGGCTAGTCAGGATTCGGACAATATTCGTAGACTAGAGCGAAGCCAGGACAGTACAAATATGTCTAGATGTATGATATGGTAGGCCCGGGCGAGAGAGCCATTCGAAATGACCATAGCGATTATCTGTCCGAGTAAATGTATGAGGAGGTCTGAATAAAAATTATATCTGTGGCGGACGTACTAGGTTTAGCTGAGCCAGTCAGTGCTCGCACGGGTGAAATCTGCAGACGCGGCGGGCGCTGCTGTAAGGACTCTGTTAGCTGGAGGACAGGCAACGCTCTGTGAATGTACACACTGGCAGTAGGCGCGTCGTCCCTCATGACGAAGGAAGCCACGGAGGGCGCGATAGGGGTAGCCACCGTCAACGGAGAGAGGACGGCCGCAATGAGAGAGACGATGAGGACGGCGGAGATGCGGGACATGTTGTTGAAGGATTCTGTTGTGGAGAGGCTGAGTCGTCGTAAGAGTGAAGGATGTCTGTGGAAGTGAGAAGTAGGGATGGTGGAGGCTGGTGTGTTGACGTGCCTTTTGTACGCGTTCGAGATGTGGGACGGAGACTCCGTTGGCTCCATCGGAGTCGCCTTAGGCTGGGACGTGCTATGGTGGAGATGCACTTAGCACAGCTGCGCGAGACGCGCTCTCGGTCCCCGTGTCAGGGCGGCACCCCGCGATATCGGGATGCAACCCTCTAGAGGCGGAGCGAGTCACTCTTCAGGAATGGATGGTTGTGAGTGAACTGATTGTGGGTACGCGAGAGTACAACACATACTCAGCCAAACATTCCTTGCCGCACGGGATGATATCGCCTGGCAATTGCTAGGGTTGTAGATTGCGGGGTCCTCACCCCGGAGACCGCCACCTGGAAGGATTTCTGACACGAAACCATCTATGATAGGGGCCTTGTGTGGGTCTGTGCATTCTGCCCCTACCACAGGGTTCACACTGGTATCCATCGAGACACCCGCCGCCTCGGGGACGGCATGTGAGACGAGACCTCGGATCTCCGGCGAGCGCCCCTTGCCATACCATACTGAACTACTCAGTCGTGTAGCAATACTATTCTTTTACTCACATTTAGCAGAGTCAAGGGAAATCCGCATGCCATATGTGCGACAGCGATCCTAGTTTGTCGTATATGTCAGGTAATTCGGCTCCGATACAGCACGGGTAGCGGGACCAAGCCCCATTGATGTAGTGGAGTCTTGTGGAGTAGAAGTCGCCCTTGGGACCATCACATTGTGGCAGCTGTACAGTACATACCATCACGCGTTCCGAACTTTGTTCTGTCCTCTGCCGGCGTCTTCAGTCGGAACTGAAGGGCTCGGCTCGGGCTCTGTTGAGGTGCCAGCGTCCGTCAGGACGCTGCTCTATCTCCCCGTTGAATAAACAAGTGCCGTACACTACTAGTAAATGACGGAGCGTGAGCCACCTATGCATATGAAATCCTACGAAGCGGTTAGTTTATCCTGATACAATATGATGAGTGCGGCAGCACATACCTGTGTCAGAAGCCGTACTCTCGCGGCCAGCCGTGCCATCGAGAGGGACAGGAAAGAGGTCGTATAGAGAGAATACCAGTTCTCGAACAGATGTACATTGCAGCAAGTACGCGACGACGTTCGCAGCTCCAAACGCAACCAAAACGCCAACGGTATGCACCGCGAACGAAAGCCTAGCGAACGGCACAAGCGACGATCACGGGCGACTCCGCGCTGACACCCACAGCCCCGTCATGATCTTTGGTGCCATGGCGTGCAAGGCATAGCTAGTGGAAGGAATCGAGTTCTCAAGTGAGTGCGGTCTCTCGGTAGCGTGGCGCATAGGGCTGAGGGCGCACACTGAAGCTTTCCAGCGTTGCAGGGAACTCTCTGCGCCCAACACCGTGGATCGTGGTTCGTCACTATCTTGGACCTGTTGAGCGGCGTTCGAGGCGGGATGAGGAGAGCGGTGCCTCGGGGCGCAGCAAATACGCACACGCCGCACGCGCGTCGCCTAGATCTAGTTGCACCGCATTCAACACTTGTTCGCCGTTTCTTCGGGGCGAGGAAGCCGTCGGTTGCACACGCCCACCGCGGATCTGCGAGTCCATCCCGGTGGGTGTTCAACGTTCAGGTCCAGACGCCACAGGATCACCGACCGACGAGGCAGAGTCCGCACCTTCCCTGCCAGTGCAGACGGGATGCCGTCTTTCTCCGAACCAGACGGCGCAGGAGGCATGTACTGTGCGGCGAACCCAACGCGGGATCAGTAATTCAGTCAAGAAGGTATGACACCGTGTGCATCTACATCACCGTCACAATGAATTACTTGGCCGCGATTGTGGTGTGTGGCGGGACCATTTCCGGTAGGGTTCCCGTGTTTATCAATCAAGGTCAAGGGAGCACGGCACGTTAGGATGCTCAGTGCAAGGCGGCAAGAACCTCAATTGCGTGGAGTTCTCCGTGTGTGGCGCGACCGTCGGCGACAAAGCGCGCTGAGAGGGGCGCTGTCAGCAAGCAAATCATGAAAATTTTGTAGCAGGAAGAAATTCGGGACGAGGAGGAGAAGCGTACTGAGATCCCGTGCGGTGGTCCGGCTCTGGAAGAGAAAACAGGCATCGCCTTCTCACTAGCTCTGCCAGCCGCCTTGGAAAGTGGTAACGAGGTTGAATCTCTGTCCTATCCCATTGGCCATAGATTTGCTGGCTTGCAGGCCAGGAATATCGCAGGAGGGGGTTTAGAAAAAGAAACGATGGATGTGTAAACGTGATCGCTCTGAGAACGATGCAGTCAGGAATTGCGTTTCGGCATTAGAATACTACAGCACCCATGCTGGCCAATTCTGGCACTGTAAGTTCACAAGGACTTGAGTACTCCGAGCAGACCGAAAGCAGCCGGTTCGGGTCCACGGTGGCGGATGCGCGATGGACACTCTGGGCGCCGTAGCCTGTGAACATACAGAATAAGCCATGAGGCTTCAGTGGTGTAAAATTCTTCCGTTCATAAGCTTCCTGTAAAGTGGCGGAGATATCTTAACCATGCAAGCCTTTGAACAGCGGATGTTGACCGAGCACTGGCAGCATCACCATTGAAAACTTCTCCGACGATGGCCTGACCGACCTGGCTTGTGGATTCGTTTCCACAGAAGCCCTGGTCTCCAACGTAATGAAACATCGTGAAGCATGGAGTGTGTCGTCTGAAGGAGTGAAAGGACCGCTAGCCGCAGAGAAGTACGAGGAGGAGAAGATACACGCTCGTCCAGCACGCAGGCGGACATGGGCCAATCGGGAGAGCGTGGGAACGGCATCGGGGTTTCCCGTTCTCCCCGAGCCAATCAGTTGCCGCTCAGCCTCGGATCTTCTTGAGTCGCCCTCGGTTGAGCCATGCTACCGTGTGCAGTACAGGTGTGTCGTTCTCATACGCATGTCATGTGGCCAGTATAGACTTGTCCCAACATGTCTGAGGTTTCCAGCTCTTGCGGCGGCGGCGTGAGTGGAGAATCCTCACTTTGTTTCGATTCAGGCTCATTTCTCACCCTGCTGTCTGCCTGGAGCCTATTGTGGCGGTTTGGTCCAAACAAATCTCTCTGCAGCCAAGATGTATCGCGTCCTTTTCGGAGCCTCACAACTAATGATATTCTAAGCTGGCTCTCGGCACGTTCGAGGAAGGTACTTATCCTCATTCACTCGCAGTGTCCTCGGAGTCATACTCATCTAGGCGCCTTTGTCCAGGGCCCTCTATACCATCCGTTCGGCTTCTCACATACGTGCCGCTGGTATGTCCGAGCTCCCTCATCCTTGTCTGTCGCCGACCATTCGGCGGCCCCCGCCCCCGCATGCTTATAAGCGATTCCTTTCGCACACAGTCTATATTGAATCTTTCATCAATCTCCAGAACTATCCATTTCCTCGGCCTCTCCCGAGGTTCCTGCGCACATGCACACCTCCGTGCAGGTAATATAGCTTCTACTGGAGGGACTTGTCAAAATCAACACGATACGACGGGGTCGGGAGTCGCGCTCGCATGACTCGGCTCTTGTGAGGGCTGGAACCCTTAAGGCGCAGCATCGGGACCGTTGGAACTCAGACAGCTCCCAAACGCCTCCTTATATATCGCGGCCGCAGAGGGCCCGCGACGGTCGCAGGTGACCAGGGACCTTCGTCCTCACGCCTCGGCAGTTTTCAATTTGAAGGGTGCCGTTATATGCTACGGGCGCTGTAGTCCCTCATTACCACCTCACTGCGCCCTCCGAGTGCCCCCTCGCCAGCCGCCTGCTTGGACACCGTCGCATCCGAACCCGTGAACGTCGCCGCCATGTTGTCCCTGCAGGCAGCCGGTATTTTTTCGACGACGATGGAGGCTATCCTCTACGGTGAGCACCGCGATCCATCCTGCGCTAAGAAGTACGAGACTAGGTTTAATTAACCTTGGCTCGCCTGTCCCCACCCCCACAGGATATGCCGTGTTCATGTTCACGCTCGCGATGTGGATCCTGCTTCGCAACAGGCAAAAGCGGCACGTAAACTATTACATGGTCTCCGCCGGATGCGCGCTCTTGATTCTGGCAACCGCGGTACAGTATCAATGTTCCACCACCATGACACAATGCGACTGACGCTTCGGGTTGCAGGAAATGGCGGTCAACACCGCCAGGGTATATCAAGGCTTTTTATCTAAAGGGCCTGATCTCCCTGGAGGTCCTGAGGCGTACTTCGCGGACGTGTCGGAACCCACATTCGTTATAAAAAGCTGTTTATACAACGCTCAAACGCTCGTTCTTGATGCGGTGGTGGTACGTCATTCCCCCCTCCTCTGAAGGTTTCGTTGCGCCCTAAGTTGACTCCCATTCAAGATTTACCGCACATACGTTGTGTGGCAAAACTATCTAATATGCGTCCTCCCTATCATAGGATGGTTCGGACTGTTGGGTATGGATTGCACCGTCTTCTCCGCCTCAGTCACCGTGTCTGACCCCCATCTTTCACCTATCAGCCTGTTCCATTGGACTGAACATTGCGATCGCGACAGCCTCGTCCCAAAAAGGCGACGTCTTCGCCGTCGAGACAGGACGATGGATTACCGCGCTCTACGCGTTGAGCCTTGCAACGAATCTCTCAACAACATGTGCGTGCCGTGCTGTATTGTGTCGCGCCGAGGCCGTTTCCTTGGCCCGTGTCTAGTCCTCATGCTGACACGGCGTCCCGTGCCCGCCCACCCCCCACCCTCCTGCCATCTTTGTATACAGCGCTGCTCGCGTTCAAGATCTGGAACGTCGCGCGCAAGACCGCGCAGTACCGCTCGAGCAACATCTTCACACCCGTGCTCCGCGTTATCATCGAGAGCGGCGCGATCTATTCGCTCACGATCACCGCCGCGCTCATCTCGTTCGTCGTCCAGTCCAACGGCGTGTACGTCGTCCTCGATATGGTAAGCCCCGTACTCGACTGCGCGGTCCCTGTGCTTCGAATGGCCGCTCGCCCGCCCTGTCAACATGTCAACCCCCAACCCGATCCTCACTTCAACCTGCCCCTTGTCCCTTGTTGCCAGTCGTCAGCCCTTGTGCGCACCACCCTCTCGCACCATTTGCTGATACGCTGCACTAGATCTCGCCCATCATCTCGATCGTCTTCAACATGCTCATCATCCGCGTCGGGCTCCCCGCCGACCGGAGCCTGGGCACGAGCGGCGCGACGAGCATCGCCAACACCACGGGCT
>VJXU01003172.1:900-14540 GCA_008694245.1 Ganoderma sp. BRIUMSc | reverse complement strand
CGCTCGCGCTGGCCAAGTCGGTCCTTGTTTTTGTTTTTGCAGTTAGCCGTCGTCCATGGTCATCGAGAGTTGCATTGAACCCATGTCGGACGGCCAAGGCTGAATGCCGTCAAAGGTTCCTCACTACCTCCAGGCTCCAAACACCAAAATTAGACATCCTCGATGGCGCATGTCCCAACTCCGGCGAAGGTCGGAACGTTCACAGGAGGCGATATCAAATAGTGTATGTCTCTTCGCACATGGCTCGATACTTGCGGGTGTAGCTATTTTTTTTCCCGCTCAGAAACGGGTACCACGTCGAACTTGTTGTCGATAGCGACATAGGACTACGACCAGTGGTCATCGATGATGGAGCTATACTCGACGACGACGTTGCAACATGCAAGCGAGCAATCTCAGAAAAGGTGCGTCGGAACTTAAGTCCTTCAGGTCCTTCCGCTGGGGTATTTTTAGGAATATTTATTGAACGGGTGCCGCTGATGTACAAGGGTCGTTGATGTGCCTGTTCCGGTATGTCCGTCCATCGCACTCTTGGCTGCATGTGAATGAATGCCTGAGGCCATTGGGGGCCCCATCTGTTATTAGAACGTAGGACGTGGATACTTCGGCGGACGACTGCCTTTCCGCCGTTGTACCCCGTTATTGCCAAGTATCATTGACCTTCCATGATGCCTTCTAGCGGTGTCGTAAACACTCGCATTCCACAACGAACACGGATGGGCACGGGACCATCATCAGGAACACATGCACTCGCTCGACCTCAACTGTGTTCTCTGTCCAACGCCTCACCGTACCTGAATTCCAGCTTCAATATACGTAGACTGACACTTGCATCAACAGGCGAATGGATGATATTCAGTTCAAAAATAAATAATGAACGATTAACGGCGATCCAAGGCCAACGGTTCATGCGACTCGACGAACGTCGACATTGCTGACGACCAGAAGCACCTATTCACCGTGTAAGTGCTGATTTGGTCAAACACACCAGCTGCTGATGCAGCCGACCTAGAATCGTCCCGATTATCCGGGGCTTGCCTCACCATATACCCGCATGAAAGACACTCGGGGCGTCCAAGATCTAGACAAGCATAAAAGCCTGTTCAAGCCTCAACCAGTCCACCAGGACCTGCTCCTTGCTACACTCACCTCCACTCCTCCGAGTCGGCCATGGTCCGCTTCCTTGCCCTGCTTGTGCTCTGCTTGGCCGTGGTCTCCGCATGGGGGACGCCTGTCGTCGTCCGCGACTCTCCGATCTCGCTTCCTCTCGTGCGGCGCTTCAACTTCACGGGGGCGCGCGGGATCATCGCTGCCGATCGTGCCCGCGCGGAGGTGCTCAAGAACATCGGGTTCGCTGAGGGCAGAAACCACTTGAAGCGTGAGGATATCGATGTGTCGAATGCCCACCTGTACTACACCGCCGAGATCGGCATTGGCACACCCGCCACGACATACACGCTCGTCGTGGACACCGGCAGCGCCAACACCTTCGTCGGCGCGGAGAAGGCGTACGTGAAGACGTCCACGAGTCAGGACACCGGAAACAGCGTCGTGAGTTGCCTTGGCTTCGTCGGCGCAGGGCAGGACGGGTGCTGACGACTGCGGTACTTGCGACGCGATTTAGTCCGTGACGTACGGCACTGGCTCATTCTCGGGCGAGCAGTACACCGACAGCATTACGATTGGCAACATTACCATCCTTAACCAGGGCATCTCCGTCGCCAACAAGACCTCTGGCTTTTCAGGTGTCGATGGTATCCTTGGGTGCGTCTGAGACGGCCACATGCATGTTGAAGTCTGCTGATTCATTTCATTAGCGTCGGCCCCGCTGACTTGACCGACGGCACCGTCTCGGACGGGAAGACCGTTCCTACCGTGATGGACAACGCGTTCTCGGAGGGGCTCATCAGCGCAAATATCCTCGGCATTTCCTTCGTGCCTGCCTCTTCCGGGTCGAACGGTACTGGCTCCCTGGACATCGGTGGTGCAGACTCCTCGAAGTACACCGGCGAGCTCAACTATGTGTACGTGTACCGTTCTTTTCATGTTCTCGCTTGAGAATTCTCGACTTAATAGGACGATCATGTGGGGCAGCTCGATCACCAAGACCGCTCCAGCATCCAACTACGTCGGCGTAGACCAGTCGGTCACTTACGGCGAGGACACACAGATTCTCTCGACCAGCGCTGGCATGGTCGATACTGGCACTACCCTCATCTTCCTCGCCACCGATGCCTTCAATGCATATCAGACAGCGACTGGCGCTGAGAAGGACTCGACCAACGGCCTCCTCAAGATCTCGACCAGCCAGTACGAGAACCTCAAGAGCCTGTTCTTCACCATCGGTAGTGTGAGTACCATTCGGCTTCCCCCTTTTAATATTCAGCACTGATATGAACACCGACAGCAAACCTATGAACTCACCGCCAACGCTCAGATCTGGCCACGCTCGGTACGTCCTGCGCTCTACACGTCCTGTCGCCTGTGAGATCGCTAACGTCCTGCCGCATCCATATCTAGCTCAACAGTGTGCTCGACGGTGATTCCGACAGCATCTACCTCGTCGTCTCGGACCTCGGCTCAAACGCAAACGAGGGTCTCCAGTTCATCAACGGCTACGCGTGGATCGAGCGGTTCTACGTCGCCTACGACGTGACCAACAACAAAGTCGGCTTCGCAACCACCGAGTATACGAGCGCGACCACAAACTAAAGCGGGCAATATTAATCTTTTCCCGCTCTGTCTCTGTTTTTTGCTTGCGATTGTGCTGTGTATGACCTCCGGTTGACACGTTGTTATAGACCCTACGGACACTCCGTAGTGGAAGTATGGATGAAGGTGGTTTGGAATAAATGTCGGCGCTGCGAATAGATGTGATTTGAAGGCTCTTCTGCGGTCGCCGTGCCGCTCCATTCGTGTCGAGTCTTGTCAAGACATCGACGACACTCCCACAGGTACGTATGGGCTCGAACAGTATCGCACTCGCTCGGCGAACCTGCTATTTCTGTCCACATCGTTTCCATGCAAATAATCGAGGCTCAGGGCAGATATAGCCTCTGTGACTACGACGAGCCTTTGGGAGCTACCAACAACAGCAGTAGAAGAGACGCAGTCTGTCCAAAGATCTATCCGTTAACGGTTGAGAGCGAAAATTCAACACACGTATAAGATGTCCCCATCCCCAAGGTCGGAGGAATAAGAAGGGGGCGCGGTGGACGCATCAGACACGACGCTGAGCTGGTTGACGTCGTCCTCAACGTGGCGCTGCTCCCCGGGTCGTCCTCCCATCAACCGCACCCCACCATCCGCCTCACGCCTTCGACCGCGGCTATGCATGGTCTCGTGGATATACAAGGTGGGCACATGCACTGCAGCCGTGTGCTCTGCCGCTCCGTACGACGCGGGTCGTGACGTCGGGTCCGTCGGGTCCCCGAGGGCTCGGTATCGCTTCTCAGCAGGGATGATTCTGCGTATGCTATCCCGATGGGAAAACGGTAGCATCGAGACACCATGCATTGTGTCGAAATTCATGTGGCGTGAGTGGCCATCTACCGAACGAATGGTTGAGCGCTAGCAACTGGGGTGGAGGGGGGGGGTCGATGTGCTGAATGTGCTCACCATTTTCCTGGGCGGAGTTCGCTGATTCAGTATCCTCGGGATCTCTTCGATCCTCCTCGTAGGTCAGTTCTGACGGAGACAGACGGCTCTCTAACAGGTCAAGAAGAAATGTCAGTACCGCATCGACCTCGAAGAACTATCGCACTGAGATACACACCTTCAACTGGCTCCGAACGTGCGGCCGTCAGCCCACGGATGCACCTTCTGAGTCGTTGGACTTACAACAATAACGCTAGCATTAAGCATGATATACCAACGGCCCCTGCGACAGCCATGGCTATTGTGTGACTCGTGAGGAGATGGGATGTATCGTTGGATGCGCTCTGAGCTGAGCTCACGAAGGGCGAGGAAGGGTTCGAGGAAAGGCTTGATGTGGAAGATGTGGAAGACGACGAGAAAATCGTCGAGGATACCGAGGATGCGACCGATGGCGGTGAGGTGAGGAGATCCGTGGGCGATGGAGTTACTGAGTATGAGGTGGGAAAGGGAGTGGAGCTGGTGGTAGATTTGCTTTGGAGAATGGGATTGGGAACAGATGTTGTGTGGATCGGAGCAGGCGGCCTCGAATCGACACCAGAACTTGAACTTGTAGTGATCATGGCTGGAACAGAGAGATACGATGTCGAAGGACAGGATGGAGTCTCCCACCTGCAAGGTCTCTACTGTCGGAGACATGCCCTGCTACCAGGCTCGCTCCATTCGATCCCACCCACTCGACTGCCATCCAGTTCCGATGCCCGTGTCGCTGCCGTTTCCTTTCCTTACGAGACGTGCGGGAGGAGCCGCGCGGTTCTGATACGTGGCTCAGCGGGAGACATGGAACCGCAATATCGTGCGGGTGCGGCGTGCTCCCTTCCAGGAGTCCGACTCCGGGCTGGGCGTCATCGTTCGAAAGCTCGCAGGATGACGTCCCTTGCAGTGCCATGAGTATCGCCCGAGTGCAATGGTCCCCAGTATGCAGCTATATAGGACGTTCGCATGCAAGGTGAGTGGGGACTGAACTGAGGACTCACCTAACTTATGACGTTCTTATTTCCCTACGGTAATTAGGCGAAATCCTGGCGACGATGTCGAAAACTGATGCCATGTCCAGCAGCGCTGTTTGCAGGTCCAGGTGTCACCGGTCAAGAAGTGCTTATTGAGGAGTGCATGACTGCGAGAATATCAGCAAAAGGGAACAATACTAGAGCCTTGGAAAATATGGGATACGAACGATGCTCGCGGCGGATATAACGACTGGGTCGCGCACCGGAGAAATCCGCGACTTGGTCACAGTCATGTCGGTCAGGCGCTACGGACCCGGTAGTCCCAACAACTGCCGGCGGCTGTCGCCTTTGCACCCAACATCTTGCGACCGGCCAACCCGAGTCTTAGCTTCTTCTCCCAAGAGACTCATCTCTGTAGTCGCATTCTTGTGGGAGGAACTTGAGCCTCCTCTCTCTGCTGCAGACTGTACCGCAATGGCAAAACTTCACGGACTCAGGGTTGAATGGCCTCGACTTGAACGCGGCCACGGTATGTCAAGGTCAAATATACTCCACCCTTCCACATGTCAGACTGGCGTGGCCTTCTTTGCGAGTTCTATGCATCTATTTTCTTAGCCTACGTATTAACTTCTCATGCAGGACGCTCTCACGCGTGGTCGCCGTTACCGTAAGCATTCGAGGTAAGCATGGGTCGGGGTCATTGTTCGCGAGGGTATCACACTCGCACCCAATCCGATGCCTCTTCCTCGGTTTTATACCCCATCCCCAACGCATGTTTATCCTTTCTAGCCGCATCGCACCCCCACACCAACATGAGGGCCACTCTGCTTGCTTCGCTTTTCTCCTTGGCTGGTATCGCCGCCTCAGCCGCCGTCGCAGTCCCGCAGAAACCCTTCACGCTAGGCAACACTTCGAGGAGCTGACCTTCACCTTCGGTCGTCCGTGGCACACATTTCGGATTTGTGCTCCCTAGGCAGCATGAGATTGCACAATGTGCAAGGGCGGAGCTCAGATGGGAGAACGGCACCTGTGAGTCTTCCAGTCAACTATCCCTTGCGCTCGTCGAGGTCGTCCCACTCCCCACTGGCACTGACGAAGGCACCCCCTCCCGTATGCCAGCTCCATATAGGCTGGTACGTGCCTGCCTCTCTCCTCCCAAAGTTCATCCCGACTTCCCTGATGGATCTTTGATTCGGTGAACCCAAATCCACCGGCGGCGTGCCACTCCGATCCAGAGGTCCGTGCTTCCCATCCACAACTCGCATCTCGTGGACAGCCATTTAACCACATCATCTCCTCGTCTGTCTATCACCCAGTGTTGCGTTTGGCCCGAAAGATGGCGATTTGGTCCAGTACTACGAGGTGTACAGCCTCAGAAGCCATTCGTACCCCCTCGTCGTATGCGGCCCCTCGTGTACGTGGCTGCCTTCCACTGCGCTCTCCAAGCATAGCTCAAACCGCGCTCGACATTCCAGACGGCACGCTCCAGGCGAATATCTCTGACGGAGAAGGCTTGCAAAGCAAGCTATGGTATCCGATCATGCCTTCGTGTAAGTCGGTTCCGTTCGAAGGATTTCGTGGCGGAACGCTCACCACTGTGCCTCCGTCCTCCCAATTATTTTGCAGCCGACAGCCGCTGTCTGGACTGAGCGGGGCGCCGCTCGTTTGCATCAAGCCTGCAGATCGCTTTCTGTCGTCGCGACTTCGGGACTCTTACAAGCTTGGTCTTCGTCTCTTCGGATATTTGGGGCCTTCTCTGCCATGCTGCGCTGGGAATCAGACGATGCTGTTGAGTACGCGCGTCGATGCAGAGGGTTCGCGCGATTGGGAGGTTCCAGCCAATGCCGAGCCCTATCATCCCCGTGTGTGCATGGCTTGCGTGCGTTCAGTGCCAGCTGCAGGGAATGCAGGGAATATAGGTGGAAGAAGGTTTGGAGCGAGTCGTATGGAGGCATGTGTACTAGTAGTGTAATCGGACGTCATTCGACGGTGCTCACAGAATACTGGTACTGGATACTATGGTTGAGATAACCCAGGATACAATACATTAGTCGTGTTATGTCTGTCGCCACGATTCGGGGCACATTTCGAATATAAGAAATTGAGGGAGAGCATCTGTCGTATAGTCTACTGCTCGAAACTGGAGTGCAGCGAGTAAGGTGGCGGGAGCGTGTCCCTCGAGCCTAAGTCCGAGTCTGAAGAGTAGTCTGGAGCACAGAACTCATCGCCTCCTCGAACGGCTCCCAGACCACCTGCTGATGGCGTACTGCTGGCCGGAGGAGACATTGCTCCGGCTCCGACGTCTTCGCGCGGACGACTTGGAGCTTCGGCTGCAATGCCTCCAACTTGAAGGTCTATCTGAGGGGCGGCGGCGACGGCGGCCTCGCACGGCGCCACGAGGCAGCGCGATCTGTCTCGGAGCTTCATGAGGGCCTTTTCGGCTCTATTTTCCACTTCTGGCTCAGCGCGCCCGGCGGATATGACGATCCTGGGCAGAGGAGAGGAGACAGAGAGCCGCGGAATTACGGAGCCTGTAGACAGCAGCCGTCAATCATCACAACTCAGAACAGAGATCGACAGAGTACTCACAGTTCGCAAGTGATGTCGACTCCAAAGGCCCTGCTCCAACTGATATTCGGTCACTCGAGTCGTCGACGCGATTTTCGCTTGGGGACGGTGAGGATGCTCCGGTGGTGCTGGTACTGCGACCTCGTCGGATTATGGGATATGCGACTGCAGGAGAGAAATGCACGTTAGCAACGTTCGGTAGCCGCGGAGAAGCCGCGCGGACCTGGTAAGAGACTCGTTCGCAAAGAGGGAGACTCATCGCGACGACGGTTGCATCGGCGCATGACGCAGAATGCTAGGCCAATCGCAAGGAGTACTGAAGCGACTCCGGCCCCGACAGCAATGCCGATGATCGTGCTCGCTGAGAGGCCGTCATTGGCGGGCGTGGCAGAGATCGAAGTTGGAGAGGGGATGTTCGAACCATTCGAAGTCGAGGATGAGGTTGAAGTCGAAGATGACATCTCGGACCAACTACAGCTACTCCCAGTGGCCCCATCCGATCCGCCAAACCACGAGGTCTAAGCATACACAGTCTCAATAGCAACACGATATGTTCCCAGACAGTTGGAGGAGAAGGTACGTACTGGAAATGACTTCGAATCGGCGAACTCGGATGAGAAAAACGAGGCTCCGGGAAAATTGCACCCTGCAGGGAAAGCCCAGTCCCGCACAAGATCGATTGGTGTGTGAGTAGGGACCGAGGTCGAGGAAAATGGACCCCTCCAGAGCGAAACAGAACTTGTAGTCGAGCGCGCCAGAAGCGCAGGATATGCCGAGGTGGGCGAAGGAGAGCCCGTGGGCGACGAAGCGGAAATGTCAGGTCCCATGTGGCGTTTCGAGGAGGCCTAACCAATGTGAGTGGCGCCTCATGTACCCGATTTTATTATAGAGACACATGCCGAACGTAGGGGCAGCGAGCCTAGTAGAGGATCACGTTTGGCTGCTCCATGATGCACTGCTTGTCAGATCAGAGAGAAAACCTGAGGAACGGGGAATTCTGACCTCGAGGACCCGAAACGTCGTAATATTGGCCTGAACATGAAGGCGACGATAGGAAGACTGCCTTGCTGTAGGTGGAACCAGTCCATGGGCCTTCGCCGACCGCGCGCAGGCTGTTCATGGAAAGAGTCCGAGGATGCTCCTTTTGCGTGATTATCATCATGACCGTGTTATGCACTGGAAGTCGTAGATATCCGATGCGCTCCAACAGATGCCGATGAGTTTACATTGCATCCGCTGTGAACGACAAATAGGGTGTGTGCGCATGTCGTTTCGCTCGGAGACCGGATCTTGTATCGCGCGGAGAGGCAGGATTGTCCTGCAAAACTGCCTGAGACCGCAGGCAATGGTCGAGTTAAATGCAACACACCTGCAGCTTCAAGTTTACGTCTCCATGGACGAGCTCCGGGTCGGTGTCCCTGCTTCCTCGTCGACTGCTCCAACTTGTCGCTTATCTCCTCGCCTTTTAGCGACGACAAGTTGCGCCATTTGGGACGATAATGAGGTGGAGTGAGTGGCCGTTGAGGTAGTAGGATTCGGACAAGGACACCCGGTTGAAGTCAGCAACGCCCGCAGCAAAAGCGGCCAGTCACCGAGTCTAGAGTCGTTTAGAGTGCGAGCGACAGGGAAGACAAAGAGGGTTGAGCAAAAGGTACTAGCTGGGGAGCGAGTATATAGAGAATGAGTCTGAGAGGGAGCAGGATGACAGAGATCCGGAGTGTTCTCCGTCTAAAAGGGGAACGATCCTGTCGTCAATTTTGGGCGTCTGAATGGCCAGAAAACGACCATGAACACGTCATGCCCATTGACAGCAGAGGCCGCATCTCGTCGTCAAGTGCAAAAATACAGCCACAAGGATGAGGTTCTCAGGCCCATCCTCCGAAAGTTCTTCATTCGACACGTTCACCTGTGAGACGTTACAGTAACCCTTGCAAAGTGGACCCGTCCGACTCGGACGTGCTCGTCGGATCGACGCGATCCATCGCGTCTTCCCCCAGTCTACCTCCAGCCAACCTCACCCCTCCGTCCGTTTCGCATCGTGTACCCCCTACGACGCGCTACCTCATCCCCAAGAGCGGCGGGGCCTTCTCCCATCGCGTCCATCTGCCTGTTCGCTATGCTTCCTCTGCTTCGCGTCATCCGATCGAGATCATCGTGAGTGTTCCTCTGCTCCCGCGACAACTTCTCGGATGTGACGGCCGAGGTGCCGCTTTCTCGAAGAACACGAGCACACGAGCTGAGAGCGGGAGGAGATTCAGGAAATCACCGGAAGGCTGTCGCGAGATGTCCTCGGTGGTCCTGAGCCTCCCACCGTCTCTGCCTTGACCAGAACCTAGGGGCGACGTGTCAATACGGGGAGTACGCTCGGATATCCGATACCCAATATCCGGCCCGCAACACACGTCGAGCGCGTCGATACGGTGGTGGGGAGCATGCGACACGCACCTACAGACGGACCAGTTCCCGTTGAGGATGCGCAGAGTCGGCGCCGTCTGACGTAGAAGAGCAGCGCAAGCACCATCATGTTCACGACGATGCCAGCGATCACGATGCCTATGACGGCTCCAGTGTTGAAGTGAGACGGACGAGGCGGTGGCGTTGGACTTGGTGTAGGCGAGGGAAACATTGAGCTCGGCCGCGCACTGGAAGCGGGAGATGGAGAGTTTGTGGGATCATTGGACGCCTCCTTCGAGATGGAGAGCGAAGCAAGGGTATTGTTGAAAGTTGGGAGAATGCGAGGTTGGGGAATAGGACTATGCGAGGGAGAACGAGAAGACGTTGAAGCAGCGGGGCGAAGTGGGATAGCAGAGGAGCTCGCGACGGGACTCGGTGAGCCCGTGCGGGGGGGTGCAGTCGACGAAGCAGGCTCCGAGCTGAAGCTTGGATCATTTCGAGATGAGGCCGAAGTTGTAGAAGGAGTTGACATCGAGGGAGACGATGACGGCAGTGTCGTCGTTGGCGCGGTAGTCTCGCATCCCGTGTCGCCAAGGAATGGGCATATCCAGGAACGGAAGGGATCGCCGCCGGAAGCGAGCATGGCACACTGGCTGGAAGACCGTAGCGGGAGTGCGTAGTGTCAGACACGCACGGCAGGCAGCTAACAGATGTACGTACTGCCTATATTCGCGACCCCCGAATGTGCAGGTCACGCGCGGGGAGGGAAGAAGGCGAGGAAGTGAATTGAGAGCCATAAGCCATTTTTAGCCTGTCCCACATGTGCCCGAGGACTACCAGCTCATGATGAAATGCCCTCGAGCCTCTTCCCGGGAACAGCACTTTGTTGACGTTGAAAGGGTTCCTGAGGCGAAATAATGATTCCATGGGTCGAGTGAAGCTAAACGTCATGCAAAGTTAGATCGAACGTTAGTTGAACGGTGATGAACCAATCGTATGGGCAATCCAGAGATCTTCTTTACGTACGGGAAACAACGATCGTCGATCGGGAGCAGAATATCCTGACAGCTATTCTGCCGAACTCGTGTTTCAACGGCGCTGCAGTGTCTTGAAATCCACCCGACATAGTTATGACATGATTTTTCACATGAGCCGTACATATGCCCTACGCATATAGGATGATCAGCGCTCTATGTACAACTCGGCTGGTCTATCCGTCAGGAAGCCGCGAGACGCACCTTCAACGTGCTTCAATCCATCCTCTGCGCCTTCCAATCTTGAAACCCTCCTCGCACACTACAGTCTTAACACCTTCAACCTCCTACCTCCTCGAATTTGATCCGGCTCCGCGGCCCTCTGCCATCCAGGGCCAAGTCTACCGGACACAACGACTGATGTCGTCGCCAATATTGCAAGGTTTTCATGCCAAGAGGTCCTCTTCAGGGGAGCACGTCGACGATATAGTAGTCGAAAGAGGAGGGACGGGCTTCGAAGGGTACTTGTTTCTGGTGAGGTCGTCCTCGCAGTCCGGTGTTCGCAGAGACTGACCGTCACATCGGCACGCTGTGTCGGTAAAGTCGAAGTCAGTAGCTAGCTTGTGAAAGGCAATTCACGCTGGCAGGTAGCGACCGAGAGTCTCTGCACATACTAGAGGACGCGAACAGACCTGAAGCGAAAGGACACACGATCGACGGCATATCACGTATATGTCGCCTGTGTCACATTTGCACGGGTACGCAAGGCTGTTGTATACCTCTGTTCGTGGAAAAAGAGACGGGGAATGCGGCCCATGAGACTCACGTTCGAACTTTGCGGTCCCGGAGACTCCGACGGCCTACCAGCCCGGCTGTATACTCAGCGGCGGAGAGTTTGTGAGGTGATTGAAACGTACCAGATGCACGTTCAACGCCGAATTATCTCTCCACCTTCATTGCCATCCTTAATCTCCCTGACGGTTGTGTCGTCACTGGGCTCGGCGATAGTGGCGGCGCGAGCTTGAACCCGATGAGCCTGAGTCCCGGATGGGCTGCAAGGGCGGCCTTTGCAGCCCATCATGCATCAGCCCGTGACGTAGAAGGCATGAAAACTTGCGTAATGGAATATCTTGACAGAGATAGAATGGAAATAAAACGGGAGCAGCCTACATGTGCCAGGACGACACTGGGCAGGAAGTTCAATTTGAGCGAGCGCAACCGATGGCAGCCACGTCATCGTCACAGGCGTTTAAGTTGCCAAAAGTAGCCACATTTAAACGCTCATCGTACTAGGCGGCGCAGCGGTGCATTGCTCCTGCCACTTGTCGCTTCAGCCTTCCTTCCCTTTCAGACATTATTCAAAGTACTTCCGGGATTATAGCATGCTCTACGCATTTTTTGAATCCTGTAGATGGCACGGCCCAACTCAAGCTCGACTTCTTCAAGTTCGAACGTCAGCACACTTAATAGACATCTATTAGTATGCAGGCAAAGCAGCCTGATGTGTAATGTTTAGTGACTAATCACGAGACAGGATTTTTTAGGCTCCCCCGAAGCTCGAAGAATACGGCGGTGGCAGGATTTGTCCGAGTCGCTCCAGATCCGACATACATTCGAGGTCGTCCGCTATTACCTTTGTAGCCCTTCCTCTCTCTCAACTCACTCCTCCGTCGATTTCGCATGGCGGACCCCGGCGACGCCCCAGGATCAGAGTCTCGACCGTGCTGAGACCCTCCCGTTCCGATGATAGCCCGTCTTCAAATGGATCAAAATTATAGTCTGTATATCCAGCGCACGAGAACAGATGACAATGAAAATGGTGAGTCAGGCTCTGCATATTCACAGTACGAGAATTTTGGGAACATTATACGAACCTCTTGACGCCAATTCACGGTTCCTCCATTGTTTGATGCATAAGAATTGAAGCCATAATGCCACATAGATCGCCGCGACTCCAACGCCCACTGCAATGCCGACTACCGCGTGCGTGCTGAGACCTGGATGGCATTGACAGCGGGCTTGCGCCGGGATCGCGCTTGATCCACTCACGCCTGCCACCATGACGGTGACCGCTGCCAGTGGTACAGCATCGACTGATCTGCTACCATACACTTCAGCTCGCCCTACCTCGGAGGTCGGACGAATAAAAACAGGAGCCTGGGTATTGAGTACACCTTAAGCTTGAAGATGCGGGGCAAACAAGCTTCCAGAGCTGGAAGATCCGACGATGGTAGGCAGCGTGGGTCGTACATAGGAAGTGGAGTAAATGTAGAGTGGTAGGGCGGCCACATGTCGAGGCAGCCTCCCGACAGCAGCAAGTCAAAATTTGAGGTCTAAGCTGTCTAGTTTCGACATTTGATTCTGCCCATCTGACCCTAAATATCTTGTACTCGACTGTTCTCGGATGTCCGCACCACGGACATGGCTACGCAGGCACAAAGCTACGCACCATGCTATGGACGCAACGCATCGCGCAAGAATCACACAGGTCAACCTTGTTGGGATGGTGGAGACTGCAGAAACACAATCAAAGGCGTCATATCTGCCAAAAACGTCGGGATTTCTACTAGCAGTCAGTGTATACAGAATTTTGAGAACACACTAAGACCCTCCATATTCTGAAGAATATGGAGGCGGGAGGGTAGATCCCTCAGAAGACAATATGCTATGATCATCAGAGCTAGAGTTCACGATAACTACCTCTCCATTTCTCCCGAACGCTAACCTCACCCCTGCATCCGTCTCGTGTCGGCGTGGAGCCCAGCCCCTGCCATGATGTTCGACCGGGGGAACAGGATCATTGGATAACTCGGCCACCTGTTCACTCGTTCCTGTCTGACGAGGTATCTCAGCACTCCGGCTGGCGGGTTGCTGAACTGGTTCTCTGTTCATGGCAGCTCCATAGGTGTGATGCTGGCGCGGGATTTGAATTCGCGGGGCTGGGGTCGGGATCACTTCTAGCATGCTAACTTCTAACGAATCTGATAAACCAAACGTCGCTCGGTGAGCTGTAGACAGAGAAAAACTGTAAAGACACCCGCTTATGCCACTCACTTAATGCTGAAGGCACCGATTCTTCATCTTCTTCACTTTGACGTCG
>VJXU01003163.1:0-20509 GCA_008694245.1 Ganoderma sp. BRIUMSc | reverse complement strand
GAGGTCGAGGACACGCTGCGCGCGGTGGGCGTGCCGGTGGGCCGGGTGCTGAACGTGCAGGACATCGTGGAGAGCGAGCATGCGAAGGCGCGCGGGCTCGTCGAGGACGTGTGGGTGCCAAAGCCCGGCGGAGAAGGCGCAGGAGAAGGCGAAGACGCAGGGTGGACGGTAAAGATGTCGAAGGTGGTGCCCGTGCTTGAGGGCTGCGACGCGAAGACGCGGTGGGCGGGGCCGGAGCTGGGTCAGCATAACCGGGAAGTCCTCATTGGCGAGCTTGGGCTCGAAGAAGCCGAGTTTGCACGGCTGCAGGGGGAGGGCGTCATTGGGAAGTAGGCCGCGCGGTGGCGTGCTAACGTGGGATTCATTAATGGTCACACACAGGGCGAATTTCATGAACACCGTTTCCCTGAGCATGCGACTGCGAGAAGCTGCGACACGAGTCAGACGACCCCACTACCACGGCATGCGGAACACCTCGCTCTCCTCCTTACTACCCGGCTTCCCGAAGATGACCTCTGCGGAAGCCTCCCTCCCCTCCCCGAATGTCATGACGATGTTGAAGAGTGTCTGGATCCTGGCGAGCCGGAGTGGATCCGGTGAGCAGCAGATCGCTTGCGGAGAGTTGACGGTGTCAGAGAAGAAACGAGCGCGCAGCAGCTTTGCGTCAATCCCGTCCTCGAGTCCACGATCCGCTCCAAATTCCTGCATGAGCTCGGCGCAGATCTGTTTGGCGCGTGCGAGGCGGACTGGGGAGCCGGAGAGCCACGGTGGCTCGTCCACGAGCTTGTTTTCGAGAAAGTGGTTCGTGTGGACGACGATACCGTTCGGGTCCTCAGGGAGGTAGACCCCGCCGCGAGGAGAGAGCTCGAGGCCCCGGGCTTTGTGTGCATCGGCGATGAGGATGTGTTGGCTGGAGGCTGCGCCTCCGAGCTTCTCGATCGTGCCGATCGCGCTGTCAACGGAGTCGCTCTCGAGTGAGATGCGGAGGAGACAGTGGATGGGGAGGAGCTTAGTGGAGATGGGCCGGGCGCGGATGGCGTTCAAGAGCACGCCGACAGAGGACGAGTTGAAGCCGATCTTCCCGACGATTCCTGGCTATCTTGCTGATCAGCCCAAGTTTCTTCTACCGCGGCAAGAGGCTGAAGAGGCGTACCTCGGTCACCATCCAGATCTTGGGCTTGCCTTCCTGCTCGATCGATACCATCGCGAGGTTCTTCCCGACGGTCTCCCTCCAGTCCCAGTTCTGGCCCAGAACCTGTCTCTCCGATCCTGGGGCGCGGATCCGCCACGCGAGGCTCGTGCACCCGTCGTCCCACTGGCCCAGCGCGATCTCGCTGCGCGCGTTTAGGGCGACGATGTCCAGGACATCTACTGTCTGACCATGTTCGGAGGCGTGGGCACGAATTCCGTCTGCAATTCCCTCCATTTCCTGCAGCAGATGAGGTGCGAGCTGTGCGATGGCGCCGCGGAACTCCTCTGCGACTGTACGGACGTGTGCCCAGTCGAACTTGCACGCCTCGTGGAAGAGGTCGCGGTAGATAGCGAGCTGATCGAGGATCTGCGGGGCGAGATGGTGGCCATGCTGTTGGCCTATCTGCACCCCGAAATCGCAGTGATGCGAGCCGCTTTAGCGTCAGTAGACGAACATACAACGATAGATGACCTCGTACCTCGTACGAAGATCCTCGCAGCTCCAAGTGTGGCGCGACATGCGTCTTGCCTTCCATGGCGGGGGGTCGTGGTTGAAGATAGCGTTATCTGATATCTTTATTCGGAGGTCGAAAGCATTAGGCTGCTAGGTCGCGGCCCGAAGGAGACTCCATTGGTGAGTATCACAACCCAAGTTTGGCAGTGGCTCAGTTCTCCAGTTCTCAGCAGGATGAGTAAGTCTTACGGTTCAAGAATAAACATGTGGCGGAAATCAATAAGGATGGGTTCTAGTAGACCCAACGTCAGTTATCCTGGGCCAGCTCGAGTCCGATCGCTCACAATCCGTTATTTGCCTGAGGTAGGCTTGTCCCGAATGGGCTGTAAGGGCCCTAACGTACCAACGATATCTCGCTCAACGTTGCCTCTTTGTTCTGGTTCCCAGGCCTGGCAAGGTCTGGCAGTGTTGCAGAGGAAAGATTTTCAATCGTAGTAGAATTACGGCCATGAACACCACATCTTTGTACCTAGGCCTGCTTCCCTGCACATATGCGTGGCCTAACTTCACGTACTTGGAATAGATCCTTGCCACTTGCAACCTCGAGTAATTCAGGATGACCCATCTCCCTCACTCGTGCGATTAACTGCGATCTCAATGGAGGCATGTACGAGCCACGTTGGCATGCCTTTGCTGACCGCGGATCCACCACCACCTTGCACAGCACGCTCCGCCGACAGAGTGAGATGTGATACCGGGATGTGCCATAGCGAAATGCATATGAACAAAGAGGTGCATCGATATGACACTGGACAGCATTCAAGGATCATCTCGGAAGTGAGCGCGCAACGCACGAGCAGTACTCTTGAACACCCGACGGAGTTTTGTTCCCAAACTGCCCAGCGCCCATATATCTGTGAGTAGTGCCCCAGTTTCAGTGTGGCAGTAGGGATTACGAAGCTTTAGCCACGCACGCATTTGATGGGTAGACCTCGGTTGCGACTCGGAGTCGCTCAGGTTTGGATCGCCCTTCCCTGGCGCCAGTCTGAGCAGTCCTTCACCTTCAAGTGAATCAAACGAGTCTGCCACCGGGGATGCATCGCTGTCGGCACCATCCTGGTTCATCAAACATTCGCTCATCGGGGGATTATTAATGAGCTTGAGCTTTCTTCTCGCGAAGCCATCCAAGATGATCCTGAGAAGTACGTATGTCACGATTACTAGCTAGTGGCAGAGGCAGAGGAGAGGACTGCTCACGAGACGATCTTCTCTTCTTCTTTGAACCACTCCACTGGGCTCGGGATAGTCTCTGCAGTCAAGTGTTCATCGAGCTCGAACCATAGGTCGATGAGAGGCACCAGCGGGAATGTCGGGTCTGGCTCCCATCCGAAGATGTTAAGGGCAACAATGTCCGCCACCGACGATGGGGCATCACATGTGTCGTCAGTAGGGCATCCGGACTCCTCGACTTCTCCATCACTGAGTTGTGACCTTAATGGTAACTTCGGCGTGGACTCCGTGTCATGGGTAGATACAGAGGAGTCAAGCGAAGACGTCGAGGGCTGCAGACGTCCGGGAGGAGCTAGTTGTGCTGCAGGCGGGAGAGGCGGAAACTGTGAAGGGTCGAACGGACAGCACGCTTTCCGGATGGCAGCGTCGGAGAAAGCCCACGCAGGAATCGCAGGGAGTGATTGCGCCTCTGGAAGACTCACGAGTGACCGTGAGTCGTCTTCCTCGTCAGAGTCTGCCATCGCCAGCTCATCCATGCGATCGAAGTCCAGCTCGAACGTGCACTTGTGCTCGTGGTGTTCGTCGAGGCTGAGCCTGATTGCGTGGCTGTCATCTACGAAGCCAGCTGCAGGGCGGCGCATGCGAACGTTGGTGAGGGTATATATCCAGTGGAAGCAGTTCGGGAAGGGGAAGGGGGTCAGCGGGCGGATGGGCGGACGGTCAGGGCCCGAGAACTGCGTGTTAGGGAAAATCGGGATGACCATGTCGGGTAGTAGTCGACGTTTCTTATCTTCGGGCCTCAAGGTGGTTCCGATGAGCTTGATGCAGTAGCGACACCATTTGCTGTTAGGCATGGGGAGGTCAAGCGGCTAAAATAGGTAAACGATGCTCAGTGAATGAATTCGTGCAGTCGGAAAGTTCGCGAGACGTACGAAATCAACGTATACCAGGTACTTCTTGGGATGAAACTCTTCCACAGCTGCCAACGTCTCCGGATCGTCAAGGCCGAGGTCCTTCACCATCGTGAACGGATCCATACGGACCACAGCGTAAAACCGGGGAGTAGGAAAGAGACGTGGTAGCATAAGAATGTGTCGTTTGGGGAGCGGGAGAGGTTGGGGAGCCGAGCCACGAGCAAGAATATACTAGGGGGCGGGCACAGAGAGATGGAAGTGGAGGGTTGGGCTCTGAGGGAAGTGGCGAAATGCACTCTCCGTCAGCGCTGAATGTTTGTTGTTGTGTCTCTCAGTGGGTGTTGAAGCCACACGTGGGTGACGTGAGCACGCGCGCAAGGCACTCACCTACACATGTCACCGGAGTGGCAGCGGCCGCACTCTTGGCTCATCGCGCGCGCCTGCGTTTCGGGCGAATTGGTGGTCGGGAGATGGGAATGGAAAGACGAGACTGAAACGCGCCAGCCACGGTTTTCCTTCAGGTTCTACAAGAAGACGTTCAAGGATCTGGACCAAATCCGAGCACAAAGGTGGGAAGAGTGGTGGCAGCGTACCCAGGAGAAGGGGTATTTGGAAGCGCGGTACATGGAATACGAGGCGAGTCTTCAAGTCGACTAGAGGTCAGAAATATATTGCAAAACTCCAACTCACCTTAACGGTCTCGCGACATTTGCAGGCATTCAAGCGACAGGTCAAGGAGACTAACCAGCAGGTGAAGCACTGGTAGAAGGTCATTACAGGGCCCAAACGAGGACTTACGATCGGTGCGCAGATTGCGTCAACCAGGAGCCTGGGCTTCATCCCCCATCTTGAAACCCGGGAGGAGGAGCGAATAGACCCTCTCCCTTCCGTGGAGAATGACGGAGAAAATTTAGCTGAGGACCCTAAAACGATGCTAGCCGTTCAGGATACTTCTGTTCGTCATACCGTGACCAACTTCAAAACGTCAGCTGACAACTCACAGGCACCAGAGAACCGTGCGCAACAGGCCACTGGGGAGAGCTCCAATATCAGTGGTTCTCGTACTTCCGACATTTCAACATCGCCCTCGCATGTGCAAACAGTTCACCAGGATGCGGCCCCTCCAACTTCTGACGTCACGCGTCAAGATACACCAAATGTATGCTGCATTGTATTTAGGGAGAGGAATTGAATGCTCACGCACTGATCTGCACAAGGCAGGAACTGTCTTCACGACTCAAGCACCGCGGTGAGCCTCTTACGCTCAAGCTGTGGCCACATCATCGCAAAAGGTGGGTTCAGCTTAGTGATGTTGAATGTGTGCTCAAATCACTCACAATATTCCTCCATAGACCAGCGATATTGATCCGTGTGCCACTGAGCAATCTACAGCCCGAACCGGAACGCATGTCGATCAACCTGCATCTGCTGGCAAGGCTGGCAGGAAGAAGAGAGGAGCCGTGTCGATTGTCCTGAGCACATTTTCTCGAAGGAAGCGCAATTAACCCAGTGTTCCAAGTTCCTAAGGTAGAGCGAGGGATCTCGAAATTGCCTGAAGACAGCAGTCGCGTACGGACGTTTCAGTTGGAGTAATGGGGAAGGATGGATCGCATCTGGGAATTCTCCGCTGGCGCTGGCGGAGGCCCCAAGCGAGCAGCTCAGACGCCCGTGAACGTCTCGGCCCGGGACCACGCTCAGGCTGCTCAAGCATGATATTGTGTCACTTACATGGTCCGAGTCGCAGGAGCCCTCGGAATCGCTGCCTTGCTTCAAATCATCTACGATTTATGTTCTACACGCGCTTTAAAATAATACAGCAGGCTGGTCACTAATCCACAGGAGATAATGGTTTTTAGTGTGCGCAAAGCCTCGTGGTATACGTATAACAAGCTCATCAACGAGAAGTGCAGTGCTACGACGTGCTAGCAGGAGCAGCGAGTGTTGTCAGTCCAACTCATAGGACCGAAGGCTCCTGCAGCACAGTGCGCGAGTGGCGTGCCCGAATGCCCGACGAATCCTACTCCCAATAGAACTCATCGCCTTGAACGTAGCTGCCAATGTTGTGGCATACCAGCCGAGTCAACACGGAAAGCACTTCGAAGAAATGAAAATGGCACGTACACGAGCATCGGAGAGTCTCCTGGAGCATGAAAACTGGAGCCCACACGCTTCATCAACGCTGGCGGATCTACTGCCAACTCATCGACTCGTGAACTGGACTCCGAGTCAGTCGTCAATGGCGCGCTTGCCGCCTCAGATGGCTCCGTTTCTTTCTGGTCATTGGCTTGAGCGCGGTCTCTCAAGGCGCGTTCCCTCCGCGCAAACGCATCGGTGATTATCCTGCGATGTGAATTTCACCATCTGTTTGCGGAAAGAGCGGCACAAACAAGGACTCACGAGACGATCCTCTTTTTCTCCTCAAACCACTCCATCGGACTCGGTATATCTTCTGCCGTCAGGTGTTCATCAAGCTCGCACCAGAGGTCGACAAGTGGTATCAACGGGAAGGTCGGGTCGGGATCCCACCCGAAGATGTTCAAGGAAAAGATGTCAGCAGCTGCCGTTAACTCTACCGCCTTCTCGTTATCACAGTCCGCCGGCTTCTCGTCTCCAAGTTGGCAGACTGGCAGCGATGATGTATCTGAAAGAGGACTCGAGGAGCTGTCCCGGTCAAGCGCAGGGGTCGACACGCGAACGGGTTCCCTCGCGGCACCTCGTAGGAATTGCGACGGATCGAACGCACAACATGCCTTGCGAACGATGGGATCTCGCAGTGCCCAGACTGGAACCATAGCAGGAGGCCTTGTCACGACAGGCTCTTCTTCTCCTTCGTTATCAAGCACTTCATCCATGCGGACGTAGTCTTGCTTGAAGGTTCGCCTTGTGGCGTGGTGCTGCGGAGATTCAAGTCGGATCGCCCGGCTGTCATCGGTGAATTCACAAGCAGGCCTGCGCACACGGATATTCGTGATGCTGTCTATCCAGTGGAAGCAGTTTGGGAATGGGAAGTCTGGGGTAGGACGGATGGGAGGACGTGTGGCGCTGGAGCACTGCATATTGGGGAAGATGGGGATGACCATGTCGGCGAGGAGCCCTTTCTTCCTGTCTTCGGGACGCAGCGTGTTGCCGATGAGCTTGACACAGTAAGTGCACCACTTACTTCTCGCCATGGGGAGGTCCAGGGCCTTGAGAAGGAGCCTGTAGGTGAACTCGGTCGTGGAATAGCATGCCTGCGACGTACCAGGTTAACGTAAACCAAGTATTTCTTGGGATTGAACATCTCGACCTCTGCAAGCGTCTCCGTGTCGTCCAGCCCGAGATCTGTGACCATCGCCAGGGGATCCATTCGAATGACAGCATAGAACCATGGGACAGGAAAGACGGGCCTCCGCGACTCGGACATGAGTGGAGGAATACTATAATGATGGCAGTTCAGCAGCAGGTAGTGGGGAGAAACGATTGAGGGTTATTCGGGGGAGTGCGGAGCAAGATGAGATGATGCAGCGAGCAGATGCTTACTATAATGGCGTGGCGAGTGGATTGGCCCCGTCAGCGCCCATCGGCTCGGGTGTGAGAATCAAACCAAACTCTGTAATACAAGATCAGGGACAAAACTGCTCAGCACAGCGTCCGAGCAGAAGTCTGTAGGCAACAGAAGTGAGACTCACTGATCGCAAACCCAAGGACGTCTCCCTCGGCGATACCCAGACCGCGCGTCTCGTTATAGACGAGGCAAGGGGACGCCGTCAGCGGACGCTCCGACCAGTCAAACTTGCACGCCTTCTGGAAGAGGTCGCGGTAGATGGCGAGCTGATCGAGGATCTGCGGGGCGAGATGGTGGCCATGTTGTTGGCCTATCTGCACCCCATTGAAGTCGCAGCGACGTTAGTATCGTTAGACGAAAATACAACAACAGATGACTTCGTACCTCGTACGAAGATCCTCGCAGCTCCAAGTGTGGCGCAACATGCACCTTGCACTCCATGGCATGTAGTTGTGGTGGAAGATAGCGTTATCTCAGACCTTTGTTCGGAGGTCTGCTTGTCATGCTTGATCACGGGCCGAAGTTCTGGTTCGCTGGCCCATGAGCCAAGTTGAAAGGGTTTCATAATCAGGACGGTGATATAAATCATACAATAGATAGCAAGCGAAACAGGCACGTCTCACTGCTCTCATAGTAGTCGGAATCATCATGGACTCCTAGTCTCCTGGTCAAGAGGACTACCGCAGCTCAGTGATAGGGCGCGGTAGGTGTTCTTGAAAATCGAACGGATGCCGACTCTGAGGGTACGTATCCCTCTCGGGGCTAAGGATGCTGTTGCGTTGAGTCAACAAGGAATACACATAGTGATGGTATCGGCACGTACACCGTTGTCGAGGAGTTCTTCTGGTATCAGAGTCCTCACGTTCCGGCTCGCCGTAGAGAGGCAGCGTGTATGCGTCCCCATGTTCCTTATCCAGTGCTGTATCGACTATCTCATCATCCTGCGAAGGAGAACAGTAAGTGATAGATGGCACTTCGGCCGCGCGAGTGTTCATTTCGATGTGGTCACTCATTTGGGGACCGTCTCTCATGGTACGCTCTTGTCTTGCAAATGCATCCATGATGATCCTGTTAAGCTCGATTCAGCATCATTCCGTGGCGAGATTACCGCAGCCAACTAGCACTCACGCGGCGATTCTCTTCTCCTCTTCATACCAATCAAGCGGGTTCGGGATAGTCTCGGCGGTTAAGTGCTCGTCGAGCTCGCACCAAAGGTCGACGAGGGGAACAAGCGGGAAAGAGAGATCTGGATCCCACCCGAAGATGTTGAAGGCGAAGATATCCGAGGCTGCAGTGAGAGCGGTGGGATCCTCCGACTTTTCGTCCCCACCGCCACCCCCCGTATCATGGTTCTGCTCATCTCCGGACTCGTATGAGGGAAGGGAAGACGCACAAGTTGACGAACTTGGATTTGAGGACGAATCCTGAACAAGGACAGGGGTTGGTGCTCGTGCCGAGTCGCTGACGTCCTCCAGGAGCCATGAAGGGTCGAAGGCACAGCAAGCACTTCGAACGACGGGATCGCGCAGTGCCCATCCCGGCACCGCAGGAGTGGGTATGTCATCCCCAGGCAGGTTCGCAGCCTTCTTCCCTCTTAGGAGCTGGTCGATGCGGTCATAGTCTTGACTGAACGTCCATCTTGTAGCATGGTGTTCTTCGGGTTCGAGCCTGATCGCCCGGCTGTCGTCGGTAAACCCGCTGGGCGGTCGGCGCATGCGAACATTGGTGATAGTTTCCATCCAGTGAAAGCAGTTCGGGAACGGGAAGTCGGGCGTCGGATGGATGGGAGGACGTGTCTCGCTGGCGCACTGCATGTTAGGGAAGATCGGGATAACCATGTCGGCGAGAAGGCCGAGCGCCCTGTCTTCAGTGCGGAGGGTATTGCCAATCAGCTTGACGCAGTATCGACACCATTTGCTGTTGGGCATCGGGAGGTCGAGAGCCTTGGAAAGTAACCTCAATGCCTCTCGTTATCTCTGAGCTCCGAGAATAAGAGACTTACAAGGTTAACATATACCAGATACTTCTTTGGACTGAATGATTCGACCGCTTTAAGGGTTTCAACGTCGTTCAGGTCCAGGTCCTTTACCATCGCCACGGGATCCATGCGGATAACCGCATAGAACCACGGAACAGGAAAGACACGTCGTCGCGCCATGATTCACAAGTAGAGATTCAGGCGTTGATGCCCCGTGATTGGAAGGGAAGTTTGAAAACGACAGGAGATGGGAGTAGCGAGAGACTAGGGATGACCGCAGGGCAAAGGGTAAAGGAAGCCACTTAAGCCTTGCGTGGCGGTGAGACTGCTTAGGAACTGCCTCGTCAGCGCTTGTTGTTTGTCGGTGTTTTCGTCAATGGGCGTCGCTCACATGAGAGGGGAACCACATTCGGCCGCCCGTCAAATCCTCAAGTATGTAGCTACGGTCATTGCGATTTTAGCGTCGTGACACTGGCACTAGAACAGCACTGGAAGAACAATGATAGTTCAGACTCACTGGCAGTATAAGTGTGTGATCATGGCGACATGCAAAGTCGCATTGTACTCCTGCTTCCCATGCCCCAAAACACCGATCCCGCTGGCCACGGTGAGGACACCATCGTTGAGGAACCAGCTCTCATTCCATGCACCAGCGTACATTTCCTGAATATTCCCCGCTCACTTCTGACAGACCTCGACCGTCCTCACCTCCAAACGAGACCCGAATTGCGAGCTCTGCCAAAATCTGAGCGGTGGGAGCGTCGTCTCAGACTCAGAAGGTATTTTGTGATCAATTACTAATTTATGACCACTTACAATCGTTTCACAGGCCACCAACGTCTTTTCCAGTACTGGGGCTGAGCGAGGGTGTTGGGCGAGGGCCCGTAAGGCCAGCATGAAGGGAATGTCGCTCCGGGTGAACACACCTTCTCAGAGGAAGGAAAATTGATGGAACTGGTCTCTGACGATGACTACTCGATAACCAATGATTCGCTAGTCAGAGTCATACCAAGAAAGCTTGAGGTGGCTGAAGTTGCAACGTGAACGACGTGTCCGTCCGAGCTAGGTTCGGAGCAAGACTCCGAGTCAGACTCAGTTCAATGTGAATATTGAAATGAGTGAACTTGGGTGCTATAGTTGTGGTATACTCACTTGGTATAGGTAGCGAAGCTTAGAACGGTACTTGGTGTGTTGATTTTCGGCATTACTGTAAATACCACAGAGGAGGACAAAGAGGAGTCTCAAGAATCAGCAGTTTGCAAACGCATCGCAGCGCGCTAATGAATAAGAGGGCCCGATTTGTCAGCGTACTCCAACATTCAGCGCTTATTCAGCGCCCAGCGTTGTGTGCGGCGAGGTCCGCCGACGTCGGCAGCCATAGGACGCCTTGCTCAACTCACCCCACAACGGCGACCGCGCATCCTTCAGCTTCGTCTTGCTTCTTTCTACTTGATATTCTCTATGTAGTTGCCGGCATCGTCGCTATACCCACCTCAAAGCCAGCTGTGCTACAACTTGGCCGCCAGACTCCGATCTCTCCCAGCCACCGGCACACCCTTTGCAAGTTATCGTGGACTAAAGCTCGCGTCAGCGTATCCATTCGGATTCGCCCTTTGCATGCTGCGACGTGAAGCTTTAGTGTCTTTCTTCACAGATCTTACAAGGGGGGACTCGACGTTGAAGGAGGCGTTCTGGATGGAGTGAGTGGGCACATTAACGGTGTTATGTCACCGTCCACTCCATCTTGCTCTGAGGTGCGGATTTTTGTGCATTACCCCTTGCGATATACCTGATCTGGCCTGATGTTGATAGAGTTATATATGCGTCTTCACCCATCATCGAACAGGCATTGGTCACACTGCCTACAAGCCAATCCCCCCCCCCCCCCCCCCCCTGGCCACTTGAGATGTGATTTGTGCCCGAACTTTGGGGTGTGGCTGGCACGGTGTTATCGAATACTCTGAACTGCCCTAAAACCATCACCACCTCCAAGCGATGGACAGCCGGTGAGCCCCGCTCAACCCTTTGTTCTAATCCGCCTCCCCCCGGCGTCTACCCTGGGTACCCGAACGAAGCAATGGCAACCAGTCGAGCCGCGAAGCTCAACTACGCCCTTGATTAGGATTCCCACTTCATGGCTATGGACTGCTGCCCCTGACTTCTGTCGCCTCCGTTCTTGGAACTCGGTCATGCGAATATCGGTTCTTCGATTCTTAATCACGAGGGGCACTCTACCCATTCTCTTTCCGCGAGCTCTAGCTAAGAGGCGCTTGTTGCGTCAGCGTCGAGCAAGCTTCCTACGATAGACCTCGCATGTACTAGTTTCTGCGCCTTACCCTGGAGTGAGCGACCGCACATTACTGACTTCCTCTCAGCGTAACGGTCACATAGCAAAAGAGGTTACTCTTCCTCCCGGAAGATAGCAAGACTTGTACCTGGACCGTCTGGACTTGGACCGAGGCCGCTAGCAGACTGTCAACAGCATACATCAGACGTATCCCCCGGCACATACCACGAGGTCATCGGAGAGAAGGATTCCGGACCACCTTAAGCCTCCTGGCTGCGTCACATCGGCTCCGACTACACGTCAAGTCCACCGGCGATGCGCTGTCAGCAGTCGAAGAGCCCGAACACCGGGGTTCTTGGGCGGTGGCGCCCCGAGAAGCAAGGTATGCTCGATCATTTCTCCCATCATGTCTACATACCACATACATGGAACCTACTCCTCGTGTTAGAATGCGTGGACCTCGGAAGCTGTTGTGCAGTCGATGTCCCCCTTGCGGTGGCCGACCTGGCGTCATGTCTACACGACGAACGACGGTACGACGTGCGGCACGCATTCAGCTACACCGTCGATGACGTCGAAGTACCCGGCAGATTCAACGCCGCCCTCATCGCTTTCATCTCCGTAGCGCAATAGCATGCGGACCATAGAGTTCGCGCCTGCCGCCCACAGTGACATCTAGAAACACGTCAAGATGGAGTCTCGCCTTTCGTTGTCCTGCCGCACGAGCCGGGCGGCATCGGTCTGATCTAGCACGGCGCACTTGAGTGAAGTACCAGTCCCTGCCGCGCTCGTGCTGTGCCCGTCGTGCTTCCTCGCTCTCCACATCTCTGCCGTTCCCCCTCTCTGCTTGCTTGCGTTCTGGTTCTCTTGTTATCAAGCCATCCATTATGGCAATGGCAACAGCGGCAATGGCAACGGCGACAGCTGGGCTGAGCGCAGCGAGTGCGAAGAAGTTGAGGGCACAGTTGACCACGCTGGCGCAGAACCGGGTGTTCCCCGTCGTGGTAGAGACTGCGCTATTCGGTAAGTTCTCCTTCCTCTTCTCTCAAAACTGCAATTTCTGACGTGAACGCTATCCCTTCTCACATCCAAGCCATTTTCACGGTGTTGATTATCATCTCCACTTACATTATCTGGTGCGCACTTCATGCCACGATCTACAGGGTGCGCTCCATGCGAGCCGGACTGACGCGACTACTAATATTCACAGCCAACGCGGCCTCCAGCGGTCATGGCCGCGATTGTTCATGCTCAGCGTTACACTCGCGATGTACGCGATCTCGACGCTCGACTGGGCAATCGACATCCGCCTCCTCTGGAACGACCTCCACACGCTGACCCTCACCGGACTGCCCGCCACGCACCCGCTGAAGTTCGGAGTTTCGAGTCCGCCGTTGCTGGTTCTGCAGGGAATCACCAGTGCGATATGCGTACGTCCATATCGCTGGCCGGCGCATCTTGCATCTGTCCTGATTGCAAGTTGTACATATCCTGAAGATCATCCTGGGCGACGCTGTCGTTTGCTGGAGGGTCTGCGTCGTGTGGGGCTCTCGCCCGCTGATGATCGCTATAGGGCTATTTTGGGTGCTCGGGTCAGTCGGTGAGTCGCCCCGGGCGCGTCCTCGTTCTTCTATTCCGCCGCTGTGGTTCTAATCGCCACCCACCCACATCATCTCGCGCTCAACGTACAGGCGTCTTCACGGCGTGGAGCGCGATGTTCGTTGGGTTCTACTACCACCATCTGCCCGCGCCCGTCGAAGTCCTGGTGAAACACAACACGATCGTGAACGCGCTCGCATTCTCGTGGAGTGCGGCGACGAATGTGTGGGCGACAGCGATGATATCGTATAAGGCATGGTGCGTCTATCACCTTGTATTCCGCGGTTCGCGTGTGAGAGTGCCGCTGACTGTGCGCCGCCAAACTGCCGGATTTTCGACAGGCTGCAGCGAAGAGACCTCAAGCGACACTTGGGCAGCACAGGGCTTGCGGTGCATGACGTCTTGATGCTCCTGGTGGACTTTGGCGTGATATATACCATCTTCATGGTATGTGGGTCGTCTGCCAAGTTTATCAGATTCGTAGTTCGCTCGCTAACGTTGCCGCGCCGTGACAGCTCTTGAATGTCATCGTGCTCATCCCCAGCCTCAACGGCGGGACGTTCTTCTATTACGTTACTCTGTTCATGCAGCAGATCACCGTAAGTCTTCTACCTCCCGTCCGATGCGTTAGACGCCCTCACGTCGAGCTGAACAGGGGATGTACCCTACCGCGATCATCGTGCTCGTCGCACTCCAGAAGTCGCACCTCGACCACCAATTCACCTTCCCACCCTCGGTGCACTCCCGCACGGCAGGCGTCGAGACCCTCCCGTTCACCGTGAAGGCAGGGCACTCGAAGGAGACTCAACTGGGAGGCTCGACAACGGGGACGTACGACAGCCCCACATCGACCCGGTATGAGCCCGAGCCGCGGATCCTCGCGCTTCAGACGGCAAGCATGCCTGTAGCCGAATTGATGCGGGAAAGCCGCACATGGAAGGAGAGCAGCAGCCCCGCCACGGAAGAAGGTGCCGGGCTAGCCAAGTGAGGTACGAGGTAAGAGGTACGAAGGGTGCGTTCCAGCAAATTTTTGGTCTGAGAGCATCTGGCTTGCCATGAGGTTGTGCTCCCGGACCTTTCACCTCTGTGGCGTGGATCTGATCTGATCTGATCGTGTTCGTGTACTATGGTACTAATTGTTTGTATAATCGCGGATTAACGACGTCCGTGGAATAGATTCTTGCTACTGGTGACCTCAAGCGTCATTCGGGACGACTCAGCTTTCTCCGTCCCGGCAATTGACCGCGACCAGTCTACGTGCTTACGAGCCAGTTTGACATGCATTTCCCGACCGCAGATCCACACATATATCTTGCAGGTGTTTCTTCCGGGGGGTATGACTCTACCGCCATTGCTTTGGACTTCAACATCCTACACGGGCGGAGATTCGTTTCGCTGGAAGGGAGCTCAGACGCCGGTTAGCAGCGAGCTAAACGAATTTCGCTTTGGATGCGCTTGGTATCGGTCGGCTTGTTGCCAACCGGCAGTCGTTTTGGAATAGGCGAACCTAGGATTTCGCTGCGAGCTGATACGAGACGCCACTGCACATGACAGGAACGGGGGGTGTCGGACCTGATAGAGAGATCCCGAATACGCCCGAATACCCCCGGGTCCTCATACCTCCTCGTTTTTTTGTTCATATGGTTACAGCAGTATATATTGACGCGGTGAAAACTACTAAAGCTAGAAACCTACAGTAATCTTAGTTTCATTCTAGTCCATACTACAGCGCAAGCAGCACCAAGACAAGCGATCAGCACCAAGACGAGCAATCGGTAACCCAGAACCCCGCCCACGGCCGTTTATCATCGCCAATCGTGACGGCTGGATCAAGGTCGGTATTCAGTGAGAAGGCAATTGAAGATGTTGATCTTCTTCACACACCTGAGTCCAGTCCGACTCCCCTGCGAGCAGAGGCAAGTGCTGAGCATTGAGTGCGTCACCCTGTGCAGACCGAGAAGCGGGGGCAGGATGAGCAAAAGTGAGCCAGTGTGAAGGGAACAGAGAGGATCATTACGCACTTGTCGTTGTCATAACACTACCGCTGTGATCCGGATGTGTTGATGGTAGGTCTCCAGGAAATGGAGGATCCAGACACAGTCAAGGGACGCTGTCAAAGTGGCGGATAAGCATAAGGCAGCCCAAAGGGAGGGAATAGGAGAAATGAGAGTCATGACATGCAGGTGAGGGAGTTGGGAAAAGGAGACAGTAGCGCAGGTGGAGGGAGTGGGCAAATAGAGACAGGGACACGAGCAAACAAGGATGACGACGCACCTTATCGTGTGACCGGGCGAAAGGCCAATGTTCCTCGGCACCTCAGGCAGGCGTGAAGGGACGCTGCAAGGAAGAGGCGTAACAAATAGTAAATGTGGGCAGTTTGAGCACCAACCTGAACTGCGATGCAAAGATGAGGCAGGGATGAACGAAAGGGGCATGGCATGCAAGGGGAACTAAGAGGGTGCTTACGGTATGAGAGTCGGAGACATGGTGTTCTTGAACTGCTCCCGCTTGTGCAGGACTAGAGTCGTGTATGGTGCCACAGTTAGCATGAGTGGGAAGTAAACGGAAGCCTCTATCTTCCACGAGGAGGCCCGGTCGTCAGAGCACGCGAGCCGGGGCCCAAGATGGCGGGAATGCTGGGCAGTGCCAAGGACCTCTCACTGCTCGTCCACAATCTTGGAATTGATGAGCAGGATGCAGGGGAACTGCGTTGAGTGAATGTTGGATGAGGGAAGATGGGGTGGGATCGCGTTGGGAGGAGGATGACCGGAAGATCTATGCAGGTCAGAGGAGGATACGCACCTTGCAGCGGGCCCTTGAGCATTGAGACGGGAGGGGTCTTTGGTCATGCAGCTGTTGATGTTTGTGAGTTTGTGCTTGCTGACATTAATGGTGCAGATAGAGGTACATGGATGTGTTAGGATCCTGTTTAGCGAGATCGCGCACAGGGCAGACTCGGAGCAGGATGGCTGAGGAAGCAAGTCGCACTTGCCTAGCTGTTGTCGCTGTCAACTAAGTCATATGCGCGCTGTCCATCGCAGAAGAGCTTTTGGGGGGAGAGGGTACAATGGTCGATGTTGGGAGTGGGAGAGCAAGTCAAAGACGGAGGTTGAACGTTGAACGTTGATCGTCAGATGTTCGGGCGCTTTTGTAGGTGCTTCTCCTCATCTGACCGGAATGGGTCCATGTTCGAATTCGCACTGCTTGTTGGGTGCCAATGGATGCATAATGGCATAGACAGAGGGGGCTACATAGGGGCATACAGGTTGTACTGGGGCGGTAAATTGGAAGTCGGGGCATATCGTATTAGAAAGAAATTTATCATAGAGGTAGTTAGGCTCTGGCGTTGGCGGATTTCGTGTTTATAGGTGGTGTAGTATGAGATTAGTCCCAAATAGAATTGTGAGACTGGCTCGGGGGGTTCACGGTATGGTCTGCACTATCAGCAAACAAAGGGGTAGCCAGCGTGGACGGGGGAGAGATAAACGTATTGTTTGTAGACGCAGCCGCCTGGGTGGACTCGTAAAAATTGTCGGTGGTACCTGATGGGCCTGCAACTGCCAGTGGGAGTTCAGAATGTAGAGAAGATGTAGAGGACGTGGCGGTAACAGCAGGAACCACCGGGATAGACGGAAGAACTCCACTAGTGCACGAGCCAAAGAGGCGGCGATCACGGAGGACGAGTTCAGTCAGGTGGCTGGAGGAAGTCGGGTGTTTTCAGAACATGATGAACATCATTGAACATTTCACTTACTCGCGCCAGACTTGCGTGGTCATGTCATGACCCCATTCGGCGATCAGGTCGTCCAGTCATACATCCATCTTGGAGAAAAAGTCCTCGCCTTTGGGTACCTTGCCCACTGTCGCCCTAAGTACCTTTTCGGCAGTCGCTTCCATAGAGACCTTGCGCTTCTTGGCTGCAGATGCGCCCGCGGTGCCAGGAATGGATGGTTCGGCGATAGAACCCAGCAAGGACTCTGGATCGGAGTCACCTGTAGTTCTCGAGCAAGTCAGTTATGGAAGGTTCACAGGTGACTGCGGCGTGAAAGCTGACTCACCGGAGGCACTGGTCGCTGGAAGAAGTTGGCCTTGGAAATATTCTTCGTACGTCCATGCACGCTGGAAAATTGTCAGCGTGAGATGAGTGTCTGGTAGCTGGTGACCTGGGCACAACAACGCAAACACTGCTTACGAGCATGCAGATCCGGAATTGATATTTGAGGCTGAGATTCGAACCAGCGCCGCCCTTCTTAAAGCGGTTTACGATCTCCCAGGTGGCATCCTCAAGCGACTTCTTCCCTCTTCCTGCAATGCTGAGGATAAGCTATTGTAGTAACACAATAGTGAGCCTCGAGGTCTGCATCCAATCATGGCTAGATCTTGCAATAGCACTCACGAGCTCGCGCAGAGTAGTACGGCCATTTGAGCACTTCTTGCGGACCACTGTCATCAATCTTTCCTCACGGGCAGGGTGGTCAAATATGTTTTCAAACCCGAGGGTAGCTTGATTCTCTTTCAAGTAGTCCTGTAGTTTTAATTTGGATCAACAAAATGACAGCCGCATAACATGAGATATGAAATTTTTGATGCTTACCTTGACATCGAGCGAAACATTGGTGTATGAGCGTTGGTCATGTGCGACCAGCATATCCCGGGCTATAACCCGCATGCTTAACTGCTCAAAAGTAGATGGTTAGTAACAGGGCAAAAGGTCGTTTGAACCAAATAAGCGCACCGCCTGATCGTTACTAGGCTTCCAGGACGTCCCGAGGAGTTCCTCGACGTTAGCAAGGGCAGCCTCGAAGCGCTGATACTCGACACCCTGGGAAATAGAGTGATTCAAGATGCGATAAAGTGTCGTCTGCTGCCAGAGAATGGCCTTGATGAGACCTTCATCGGCATTGGCCATCAGCTGTGCCAGAATCCGAGTCGAGGGAGAAGTTTAAGTTAAGCAGCAGTACACAATTTGGAAAGGGTGTCGTAAAGAGAAACTCACGTTGGCAAGCTGTTTGAGGTCGTCCAGTTGTTGGGGCTCAAGCCGATAATACTCAGCGAGCCGTTCACACCATTGACGGACATGGGGAATATCCGCAGGCTGCACATCTGCATCCTCGACGGAAGGCATGGTCGTAACGTGACGAGTGGGAGTCTGGGTGCTGCCAGGAGTGTGCATCGGAGTAGGGAGGTCGTAAGCGAATGACATTGTTGGTCAAGCGAGTCGAAGAAGATGAAGGTTATGAGAGACTGAGTGGGAGAGAGATATGGGGAATATACTAGCTTCGAGTGGTCGCCAGTGGATTCAACAGGAGCTGGGCCACGTCCTTTATACCATACTCCCCGAAATGATCGAAACTTTATTCGAGTCTGTAAACAAAACGCGATCAGGACAAACGTGACCGTGTCGAGAAAACGTGATTGCAAAACCGGAGCACTGGAATGAGGTGCCACAATCACGATCCTGGAAGGTTGCTCTGTGAGAGAGCGGATTGCACGGCCACCATTCCGGTTTGGCCCAATGGTCGAGAGCGCCGGCTCGCTAGCGCTGTGGCAGCTGGCCGTTGCGACTTTTGAAAAGCAATCTCGTCCTTTGCCCCTTCCAAGATGGCCATTTCTGAATCAGCAGTTTCCGGAGGGGTGTATAATTGTTGAACCCAGCGGGCACTTCGCATCTGGAATGTGTTTAGCAGCATGTCAGCCTTTTCACGGTGTGCAATTTTGGTCCGAATCCCTGCGCGCTCGTGCTCCTGGAAAACTGGTGCCGTTGCCGTGTCCATGCATCCATGCTGGGCACAGTTGTGCTGCACATTTACAGTGCATATGATATTCTAGACCAGTACTGTCACGTTCAATGATGTTGAGTATTTCACAAGTAAAACATACCTGTCCTTGTGTCTTTACCCATCCAGTGGCCTGAAGAGCGGGAAGACCATACATATTTGGAGTATCATGAGAGGCAAACTGCTCGAGAAGGACAATGTCTGCAAGTGTTGATAGATCATGGGTAGATCTGTCATGTTGAAGAATCTCGACAACACGACTGATAAGTGGTTGAGGTCTGTCATGGGCGACCTTCCAGAGCACCCAGTCTCCGGAGCATACCGTGTCACCTGCCTGCGAAACAAGTGAAGTGCATGGCCACACAAGCGAGCCGGGGGTCCAGCTGAACTGCTGTAGGTGCGCTGCAGACCGTGTCGTCTCTAGCAGAATGGGCTCCATTGTCTTCAGCTCACAAGTACCTATGACAACAGTTATTAAGATGCATGCCACAAGCAGGGCGAAATTATTAATAATGGGTAATACGCAGACTCAATGTTTGCTGACTTACCGGGAGGCGAGCTTGTTAGCACTGACAAGTCCGGGACGAGACCCTGTATAATGCTGAAAGCTCCGAGCCGGGGATGAGTGGTCATTGCCAGGGGGACCTCCGCGGCACCTCGCCAAGCTGCTGGGTTCGTGTTGTACTGTTGCGCTGCATGTCGCTCGTCTGAGCCTCGAACGGCCGGCACTAAGGTGACAGCTGCACCTCGACTCTCATCGAGAAAGACTCCCCCCGAAAGAAGATGACGGGTACGGTTTGCGCGGGCGAAGGCATATGCAATGTCTCGAGAAGGGGCCTGCCGGTTACTGTGAACACTTTTTCCTCGGATAACCGCATTGAATGATTCGAAGCCCTCAGTGGCGAAGAGGACAGCTGGTCCGAAACGAGGAATATGCGCCAACAGATGCAGGAGAACATGGAACTTTGGTTTATTAAACCATCGAGGAGTCCACCTTGCGGTACACACAAGGAAGCGCCTGATTCCCGCCTCGAGCTTTGTCTGCATAGTACGAATTGTTGCAGTTATTAGTTCACAGGATATTGAATATATTGAGCCACGTACCAAGTGTGCGTCGAGGTCATCAATTTCTGGCTGCCAAATCAAAGGAACTAAAGCCGACAAAGCAAGCCAAGCTTGATAGCACTTTTCCAGTACAAGATCATACAACATGAAGGGGGCAACCTGGGCAATCACTCGGAAGTCGCGCCCCGTCAGAGATCCTGCATATGTGACCAGTGTCTCTCTGGATAGACGAGCAAAACCAAGGCCAGACACATCTAGAGAAGATAGCCGAGTCTTGAGGAGCTCGCGCTTTTTCTTCGGCACACGGGCACCAACCGCATCGCACCAAAAATACTTGATAAAACCGAGGAGCACCACATGGAGGATCTCGACTGGAGTGTCAAGATGCGGATCGATATCTGAGAAGAGAGGCAATAAATCCAAGCTGTCCGAAACATTGAGTGTTGCGGTGATGGGCTTGTAGCCTGTTT
>VJXU01003162.1:0-11452 GCA_008694245.1 Ganoderma sp. BRIUMSc | reverse complement strand
GGCCGTCGATGACGGGGACGAAGAGGAAGGGCTCGGGGAACGCGGCGGCGACGGCTTGCCAGGACGAGAGGAGGTCGGACGTGGTGGCGTTGCGCATGCACGCGAATGTCGATCCCGGCGCAGCGCTTGCGCACTCCGTGGTGTTGGCCACGAACGCGTCCCATACGACGTCGCGCCGGGAGGCGGTGAACGATGGTAGCGTGCCAGAAGACCCGGACTCCATGATCTGGGATACAGAGCATCAGTGCGTCGCGTCTCGATGAGGAACGAAGATGCACGTACCGCGCCGCGAACTCCGAAGTTCTCGAGGCCGGCGTTGAGGTATAGGTCGGCAATGGATATAGAACCTGCACTCTGCCCGAAAAGCGTGACCTGGAGGACATTCAGTCAAGACTGGCTTCCTCACAACATGCGAAGGGGCCTACTTTGGTAGGATCGCCGCCAAAAGCCCCGATATGTTTCTGTACCCAAGAGATAGCGGCAAGTTGGTCCCTTAGCCCTAGGTTGAGCGCGCCGAGCTGGTCCGCTTCCGCTCCTTGCGGGAACCCGAACGGGCCGACGCGGTAGTTAAAGCTGACGTAGACGACTGGTGTTCCCTGAAGTGCACGATCAACCAGAGCAACCGGACACCTAGCTGATGGGAAACGTACCCTCGCAACACTCTGGACGATGATCTCACTGGCATTGAAGACCGTCGAGACGCCCTCGAGGAAGCCGCCCCCGTATATCCACAGCATGACGGGTACAGGGCCCTCTGCAGTGAGCACCAGCTCTGACGGGCGGAAAATGTTGATCGTCAGGCAGTCCTCCGAAACGCCATCCACCTAGCAGAAACAACAGTCAGTATCTGCAGACTCGCCTAAAAGAACGGATCGCATGCATTGAACTGCACGCAAGGTGCGCCGAACGCGCTAGCATTGAACGTCGGCACGCCGAGGTTGTCGAGCTCCACGGGCGACGCAAAGCGCAAGTTCCCCAGAGGCGGCTCAGCGAACGGTATACCTGCATCCGAACAAGCATGAAGCGCATCAGCGATCTCGTTCCCGCGCCACGAAGCCGGATGTGTGCCTGAAAACTGACCTCCGAAGAACTCCACATCAATGACGTCTACGAACGTCTGCGACGTCCCGACGATGCTCGTCCCGTTGACATCGACGGTTGGTTGCGCAGCGTGTGCCAACCACGGCGCGAGCGCGATGAGCAGGGCGGTCCATCCCCAGAGGCGAGCGCAGAGCGGAGACGCTGCGAAGGACGCCATGGCGTTGGGGCAAGCAAGTGGTGCAGCCCCTGTGTTTATATGCGGCCCGAGGGAGAGGTATACCCGCCCAGCCGGGAAACCTACATTGACAGCCGTGGTGTTTGGCATCACGAGCATATGCTAAGCGGACCTGATAAATGGGACATGATGTGCGGGAAGCAGGAGATGAGAGATCCGTCGACATACCCATGCTGCAAAACGACGCAAGACATTGCCGGCACGCCGGCCCCGAACTTAGTCAGCTTAGCCATACTCCGTCGGTCATCTTCGGAGTGGAGAAAGCATGCCGACGAGGGAGCGCGGGTTATGAGGAGGGCGGAGTCCACGGGCTTGGGAATATGTGGGACTTTGATCCGCGAAAAGGGGCGTTGGCTGGAAATACGGATGCATGACGACTGTCGGATGGTCAGCGACGAATGTCAGAGACTTGGAGCGAGTCCATGACGCACATAGATAGAATGTCTTTGCGATCAGGCCCACCCATATGCCGGTCCGCAGCAACGCGCATCTGCCGGTGCTTCCCAACATATCCGTTGCATGCAATCGGCTTGCGTGGCGATGCGAAAACCCACAGCTATTTCAGGGCTTGGAGGTCGACATTGAGCAATACCGTGAGCAAGCAGGCACAAGTCATTCACCTGGGGACGCGCATGATGCCATGGGAAAGCCGGCACTCAGAATGAACGCGTAAATGTGGCTCTACGTAACGCGTCGCCGATCACGTCGAAGCGTCAGACACGTTAAATTCGATTGATAAAGTGGCTGGACTGGTACCTACTGTCGGTCTGTGTGTCTTCCTGCTCTCGCACCGCCATGGACGTGCACGTCGTCTCGACCATTGCGGTCATATGAATCGGGCGAAGCGTTCGGATCGTCGCTCGACGTCTAATAGGGTCGCCGTCGGAAAGCTTCAGCCCTCAGTATGCTAGACAAGCCTGCAGGACAAGGCAGCCTCTACAAAGAGAGGGAGACGCATGAGACACAACCGATTCCATGGCCAGGTAAATTAGCGGCGGGCATTGAGTTACAAGGGCAAGTTGACAGCACCTACCAGGTCTTTCGGGAGAAAGGCCACGGTGCTCTGGTAGTGTGGATTCAAGAACATAGTTGTCCTTCGAAGCTAAGTTATAGGCGGATGGATGGACTAGCGGTTGAGGCAGCCGTGGCACTGAGAAGAACGAGCGGGTTAGTTCCTGGCAAGATCTCCGTGCTTGGGCTTCACACCACGAGAAGCTAAATGCGAGGCCACAGGAAGTTTTAAGACGCATATACCGAAGAAGAGACCCCTGCCCAGATCCTCGCGACTTGCACACATGCCATACCCATACCCCCCCGGTCTCACGATTGTTGCGATAACCAGCAAATATCTACCCCCATGGCCCATGTGGGGCGGCTGCAACGATGGCCGAACTCCGGTTGACGGCACGTTTACCAGCCCCGCAAAATTGAGCAATAGATAGGGACGCACCTTCATGATGAGGTCGACATCCACCTCTCTCGACGCAGGCTGATCCATGACAGTCCATCTCTGTGCCAACGTGACCCATCCAATATGAACAGATTCCTCCCGAGAGTCTCTTGAAAGCTCTTGAAGGCGCCCGGCGCGAGGTTTGCGATAGCGGCCACGTTGCAGAGAAACACAGCGTGGTCAGACAGCTGAGTCCTACTTGGAGCACGGTTTGGAGGGGTAATAGCAGACGAATGTACAGACCAGGAGTAGGAATTATAAGATGAAAACCAGCGCAAAGTCGGCAGGAAGGGCATGGATCATTGTGCGATGCGGCGGGATGGTCGGTGGCAAGAGGGAAGCCGTTGTTAAGCGCCCTGTCTCGCCGAAAGTCGGTAACCATGGAGCGCGTAACGACATACGGTTCCAACTTCGCACGATGGGATACAACTACTTTGACCATTCAAACGCAATAAACGTGAAAGAAACTCTCAGATTGTATAAAAGACGCTATAATCCTGCTCCAGGCCGACAGGATGAGGATGGCACCCATGTGCACGCGGTGATCTGGTACAAACCACCACCGATGGCGCTGCCTGAGTTCATTTCCATAAACACCGTTGTAGAGCGTTCATGAAGATAAGAGACACTCACTGTGACATTTTGAGTGTCCCAGTCGAAGCCGAGGTCGATATCGTCGCCTCTAACCTCCTCTCCCCGATGTTTCAAGATTCGGCATTCCAATTGGGAACTTCGACGTCGAATATCTTGGGGAGGCGGCTCCAGACGCGCTGCGTTTCCCCACGAGCACGGTACAGAAGCCCTCCTTCGCAGGCTGAACAGTACCCCTCGTTGTTTCGGGGGCGGGCCCCCCGACGAATGACGTAGTTCCAATTTTCGAGCACGGCGGAATCGGCGACTGACCCATCCGTCATGATTCGTACGAGGAAATTGCGCAGGGAAACCGTGCAGAGATCGGGCGTCGGGCAATCGTCACTCGGTCCAGAGTTGAAGATTTTAGAGGTGAGAACGGAGGCTTCCTTCGCGAACTCGTTGCGCGCGCGGATGCAACGTTTGAGGTCGGCGGGGGAGAGGTGCTCGACGGTCCCGTCCTCCCGTTCCCAGCCATCGACGATGGTTTCTCCAAGGTTACAGCACTCGTATAGAACAATCGGTAGCAAGGAGGGTGTGTCGGTAAGTCGGGCGATATTGACGACTGCGATCGGGTCGGCGTCGCCCCAGCTTAGGAGGGGGGACCAGGAGAGATCTCCCCATTTTTTGAATCTCGTCGGCCCAAAGGTGTCGTCCAAGATGTAGAGTGCTTGGTCATACAGGTCTTGGATATGATACTTGTGCGTCAGGCGAACGATCGCACAGATCTGATGGAGCGAGAATTCTAGATCACCCTCGCGCCGCTGAAGGCTGTCAGTTGCAATAGTCTAAGTATATCATCGACTGCTATGGTAAATAATTCACTTACAGCATGCGAGAGGTAGGAAGCAATACGCGTAGGAGATGGGCGAGGTCGTGTGGCGATTCCGTGAGGCGGATGAGCGGACAGTTTTCGTAGCTCTCTTCAGCGTTTGGAGAAGAGGATGCAAACAAATCAGCAAAGACCGTCGACTGCAGGGCAAGAAGACCACGGTAGACACGGAACGCCGTCTCGCCAGCTACGAGGACAATGTTCCCATCCGGAATCCAGAACTCCTTGCTCCGTTTGAAGTCGCCATGGGGCGCAGCATCCGAAGATTCACCCTCATTTGTCACGCTTCTCGCGCGCTTGAAAGGCCGTGAATCCTGAGACATCGCTTCGGCGCCTGAACAAAAGAGAGGAAGAGAGAGGAAGAGAGGCCGTATTCGAGTGGCGGACGTCCAGTTTGCGGCGCGAGCCTCGAGGTGGATGTTCGAGGAGCCCTATTCCCAGACGCCCAACGGAATGACGTGACCCGGCTTACATAATACAGCCGGCGTCACCACTGCCAGCCACAACCCTCCGCAACCTCCAGAGTCCAGATTATATTGCGAGCTCCATGGTAAGTATCATCTATTCACTTCAGCTCGTGACTAATATTGAAGCTGTTGAGATGGTTGGCACATTCAGACTCGGACTTCAACTTGCCCGGCAGCAGCAGGGTCCGCAGGATGGCATCCGAAGACTCCGTCCTCAGATTAGGCTCACTGGAGCAGTAGGAGTCAGTACGTGCCATGTACAGCGGTCCTGATCCGCACGTACTTACTAACTTTAATTTCTATGACTTCCAGGTTGTTTCCCACATTACAAGTCCCGGGGTTCTCTTCTGTGGTCAGCGGCGCAGCGCTGATGAACTTTAAAGATGTCTGGAGAATGCGATCGAATGGTATGTCTATGATACCTTGTTGAGTTTTCTTCATATAGAATGATAGGAATCCCAGTTCATGCTCTGCAATAGTGGCCAGTCGCTCAACGTATGCGTGCACTCCTGGAGAGCACAATTTCGACATCCCTAGCAGCTCCACAATCACCCTGCTCGTATGGCTGGCTTCGGGCTGCACTCCAGTCCCCATGTTTTAAAACGATGCTACGGTTAATTTGCACGCCATAGTACCCAAATTATCCCCATCTGGTGCGACAGTTGCCCTTCGAGCAGGTCCAAACGGAATTCCGAGAAGCACGACGCGGGGACAGTAGGTCCCCGATGGCGCCCAGTACGTATCTTTCAATCGCCTCCCAACCTCCACATCTTCAACAGTACCTCATATATAAAAACATGAAGCATCATCCACAGCACTTTGCACATCTCTTTTACCCTTGTCCCCCCTCCTCAATGACATCGTCGGACGCCTCTTCGCTGCCCACAATCGAGGTCTGTCAGCTCCGTCCTATATGTCCTTGCGGTAATTATATACTGACGCCACCTTTAGCTCATCTGTCTCTTCATGGAGACGCTGATCTTCGGAGCCTTCGCGGTGCTGTACTCCATCGCCGTCTGGCTCCTCATCGGCGGTCGAACGAACCGCTGGAGGCCCCACTCAAGAGCATGCCTTTGGATGCTGGGCACCTCGACCACGATGTTCGTTCTTGCCTTAGCGGTAAGTGATTCTGCTTTATGTGGGGCATTCGGTATACGCTGACGTAAAGCCACTGTAACATGTAGTCTGCGATGTTCACCGCGCCGTGAAAGGTTTGATCGTCGGCAGCGGGACACTAGACGGAGTGGAGCAGTTCTACGGCACGCTCGAGACGACGCAAGTGCTTAAGTCGATTCTCTACGTTGTTCAGACACTCGTGGGCGACGCATTCGTGGTGCGCTCTGGCATCAACGGTTTTAGACACTGTTTGTGTGCTGACATATCCCCGGCGTTGCAGATATATCGTTTACATGTCATATGGAACCGGAGTGTCTCCATCATCGTACTTCCCGCTGTCCTGTTGGCCGGAACATGCAGTAGGCCACTTCGACTTCTGGTCTAAGATGATATCTGACACGCCGTATTCATAGTCACCGGGCTGATCGCTTGTCAGCACATGACCCGAATCGAAGGGCTGGGCGTGATATTCGCCCAGACGCTTGCCCCCTGGATCACATCTTTCTTCGCGCTGTCCCTCACAACGAATGTTCTTGCAGCGGGTGAGCGCGCATTCGCCCAGGTTATCTTCATGAAAGCATTGACCTTCGTGCGTAACACGCTCCCAGTCCTCATCTCAGGGCGTATCATCTGGTCCAACTACAACATACGGAAATATCGCGCCGGCTATCCAGGGGTGGTCGTCGCCAACTGGGGCGTCGTGGAGTTAGTTGTCCAGTCAGCCGCTATCTACACTTGTGTCCTCATCCTGTTGCTGGGGACCTACCTCTCCGGCTCCAACATCCAATACATCTTTAGAGACGCGCTTCAACCCTTGATTGTTCGTTTATTCTATCTCTTTACCCTTTTCGGTCGCTGATGGATATCCTCACAGGGTTTCGTCTTCACCTTGATCATCATCCGAGTGCGCCTCCGCGACGCAACGACATCATCATCTGGGGAAACGGTCACTGCCAGAGGCGGATCTGGCTCAAACCCCACTTCGAATCGTGGACAGGACCACCGGCTGTACCCGTTACGCCCGGTCGCTATCAACGTCTCGGTTTCGCAAACGCATGACCGGTCGAGCTTCGAAAGGTACCGCGGCAAGGATGGTCACGCTCACAACGGACTCAGCTCTCTAGAGAGCGGACAGGAGCTGTAGGATGCGGAATACACATTACGTTGAATCTTTACAGCCTTCCCGGAACAGGCGACTGATTCTATTCGGGTCCCGCGTCCTTCAAGTTGCATCTCAATTTTGATCCCCTGTAGCCGCACGAGCAGCCCAAATGTCGTACTGCAATGAACTTGCTTTCATCAGCACGCTCGTCGCGTCGACAACGCTGAGCGGCCGCAGAAACGCTACTCACCTTGCACGTCAGTGTCCGCCGTTTACGCCAGCCTGTCCACCACCGTGCACCGGATCCTGGTTCCAATTCGGGACCTCGACGTCGAAAATCTGCGGAAGCCGATCCCAAATGCGCCTCCGCTCGCTGACGTCCCGGTCAATCAGCTCGCACTGGCACGCGTAACAGTATCCATCGGCGTCCCCGGATAGCCCATGGTCGCGGATGAAGGGAGCCCAATTCTCGCGCACGTACGGCTCGGCGATAGTGTCGAGGTCCAGGACGTCCGCAAGGGTCCGCCGAAGCGCGTCCTGACACTTGCGGGACGACGTGCAGCTGTCACTCGGCTCGGGCTCGAAGACCACCGAGACGAACGCGAAGGCCTCCTTGGCGAGCACCTCGCGTCCACTGATGCATCGCTTCAGGTCCGCTACGGACAGGTACTCCGTCGTCCCGTCCTCCCTCTCCCAGCCGTCGAGGAGGGCCGGTCCAAGCCCGCAGCAGGCGTACAGATTGAGGGGAAGGATGGCATTCGTCTCGGTGAGTCTGGCCAGATTGGTGACCGCGATCGCCTCCTGGCCCGGGGTCGTGATTTTCACGGGAAGCACCGAAAGCCCGTGGTCGAAGAGTTTGAAACTGGACGGGGCGGTGTCTTTCAAGGCTGAAAGGGCTTGGCGGAGAAGACCCTCGATGTGATATTTATGTGCCAGGCGAATGATCGCTGAAATCTGATGCACTGACATGGGTGGGTCTCCATTGCTTCGGTAGAGACTTGTGATGACGCGCGATGCGTAAGTGTGGAACGAGTCGCTCGGGAGTGAAAATTGTACATACGATGCGCCAACAGTGGGCAGCAACGCTCGGAGAACGTGAACGAGGTCTTGTGGGGAGTCTGTGAGGCGGATCACTGGACAGTCTTCGTAACGTTCCCCCGCACTTGGAGAAGATGACGCGAACAGGTCGGCGAAGACTGTGGACTGCAAAGCGAGAAGACCGCGGTAGACTCGGAATGCTGTCACCTCGCCAGCGATAAGGACGATGTTCCCGTCTTCAATCCAGAATTCTTCGCTCCGTTTGAGACCAGTTTCCGAGTGTTCTGGAGCATCTTCACCAGAATCTTCTGTCCTCGTACGCTTGGGAGGTCTTTGGTCTTGGGACATCGTTCCGGGGGAACAACGGTGTATCACCGCGAGGACAACGGCGGCAGTGAGTTCCGATAATGTGACGCGTGACTGATAGATGACATAACCATGCCATCACGTTTCTGGTCACAGCCCGCCCCTCAGCCTCAGTCACTTCGAATGCAGTCCGAGATGGTATCGTAGATGTAAAGGAAAGCATATCTTGTCATGTTATAACTTTCAAACTGACTGACTAGATCAGGCCACAGGTGTCAGTCCTCCAGAGTCCAACTTATTACGGCTCCGAAGACTTCCGATCAAGTTGGAGGCGTCCAGATAACTTCAGCAGACTGCCGTTTCCATGTTCTCTGCTATCACCTCCCTCGGAACTTACCTAGGATTATCGATCCAGACGAGGCAACGAAACGCGCACGGGTACCCGAGGACGAGAGACCAGTGACTGCCGTTTCACTCGTCAAACTCCACGAGACAAGGAGTTTTGGTTAGACGACGAGAAGATCGTTCTCATCGTCCGCGATATCGGCTTCCGCATATACCGGGGCCTCCTCGCTGCACAATCGACTGCCTTCGAGGACATGTTCGGCTCGTCTAGCTCGACAGCGGGCGAATACTACTAGGACTGCCCAGTCGTCCGACTGTCCGACTCCCCAGAGGACCTCAGGTGTCTGCTCCGAGTGCTCATTCCTCGCTTGCGCAGGATGTATGAACCCTTGCGTTCACATAAAACATAGCTCTAATCACCTTTAGGTTCTACCGTGACAGCGAGCAACAGACGCTCACGTTCGACGAAATTTCGGCGGTCATCCGGCTCTCGCACAAATACCATATCGTGGATGCGCAACGGTAAGCCCTGCCCGCTCTCAAAATATACTTCAGCGACGACTTCGGCGACCTTCAGACCTTCGAGGAAGACAAGCCGTTCGTCACTGAACGCTCTGACGCGATCGCCGCCGTCAACCTCGTCCGCCTAACCAAGACGCCCTCCATCCTCCCCGTCGCGCTCTACAAGTGCTGCGAGCTAGGCACCGCCGTAATGGGCAGTCATCGACGAGCAGACGGCCATGTCGAACACCTGAGCCTGCAGGACCACAGGATTTGCATGACGGGTCGCCTTGCGCTCGTCCGCGGGGCTCGTGCACTCGCGTTCCGCATCTTCCAGGAGACCCCGACTCTGAGGTGTCTCGCACGCAAGATTTTCCGGTTGGGACTCCACACCATGCTCGTTCGCGCCGCGGTGGAGGAAGCCCCACTGGAGCCTGCGGTGTTCCGCGAGTGGACGCCGTTCATCGACCAGCAAGCCGACCAGCTACGGCTGTGCAGGCGGTGTCAGAGGATGCTTCCGAGGCGGGAATTGGCTGTGAGGAAGGATATTTGTGTGCGGTTGCCAGAAATAGGTTGTATGTTTCTGGATGGGGAGTGGAAGACGGCGAATCGACGTCCGGGTCATCTTCCACTTGGTGAGGACACCGCTGCTGCCAAGATTGCGACGTTCGCTCATTGTTGTGCTTGGCTGCATACGCTGCATAGCGTCTCTAGATAAGGCAACGGTGCAAAGTCGCGCTTGGCGAAGGCTTTGCCGCTTAGCGATTTCTTCCTGGCTGCGGAAAGAGGTGCGTATAGTTTATGCCTTGGCAATCCGTCTCCGTCGAGGGACTGAGGGACTGTGATACAGGGTGTCCGTCTCCTCCGAGTCCTTGTACTTATGTGCGACTAGTGCTGAGTTATCCAATACGATAGAAGCGATCCTTGCAAATTACAATTACTTCGTCAGCTATCTAGTATGGGGATAGAAAGAGGGGACGCAGGATGAGGTCCGGAGTCAACCCCGAGACGTGAATGACGACGCCGACAGTTCCGTCGAGTGATTCTTCACACATCGGTGATCAATATGGCATACAGGAGGGATATATGGAGCTGAATATGAGGCCATTTTCTCCACGTTGATTCTGGATCCTTGTGATGTTTCCTCATGACCACCATCCAGAGGTCTTACTATGACCGTGTGTGAAGTTCTGGATCGTCGAGTTTTGCTTTGAAAGGAACAGTCCGTATCCCCGATGAGCCCCTCAACCATTTGAACACAATCCCCTGGCGATCTATCTCCGCATCTGAATTTTGCGGCCGGGAAGGGGTCCTTGTCATGTATTCCAGGGTCAGCAGCACCGCGTTCACGGCGTCCCCCTTCCGTCTGCAGTCCCGCTCGTACTACTGCACCTCGCTTCGATAGTCTTCCCAGGTTTACGCTGTAGAACTCTCATCCAGCCCCACTCAGTCGGGTAGCAGTGAGAAGGTGCGATTCGAGAGTGCTGCGGCGTAGCTCCGGGCCATCGGAGCGAAAATGACCAAATCCAGCTTTCCTGTCAGCACAGCCACCCTCCTGTCTCGCTTTTCCTCCCACTCGGCGCGACTGGCCGCAGCATCTATAAGACTCCTGCCTCGAGCTCCTTCTCCGCGATCTCTTCCATCTCGGACGCAAATATCTCTACTCATCTCTACTCAATCATGGACGCGGGACCGAGCAAAAAGCGCGCGCGAACCACCATCGTCCAGGAAGATCTCGCTCCTGCGCCAGTCACAGGCCTCGACAAAGTCAAAGCCGCGACTCGCGACAAAGATTACTGGTTCGAGGACGGCAACTTGATCCTTGTGTCCCAAGACGTCGCATTCAGGGTCTACAAGGGCCTTCTAGCCGAACACTCCACAGTGTTCCGGAGCATGTTCCACGTGGCGCAAGGCAAGCCGGAGTCGGACGACCTGGTCGACGGCTGCCCTGTGGTTACGCTCTACGACTCGCCAGACTACCTGCACGAGCTCTTCCAACTCATATACCCGTTAAGCACGAACCTCAAGTCAGTCGCGCGACTTCCTTCTTACGTTCTAGTTCTGACCTTTCATAGGTTCGGGACCGCACAGAAGGTCGACATCGCCTTCATTTCCGCCATCATCCGCCTCGACCACAAATACGAGCTCAAGGGCATGTACGATCAAGCTATGAACTACCTAACGACGTACTACACGACCAGCTTCGACGCCTGGGTCGACGGCCGCAACGCCGCCCAGTGGCAGCCGGATCCCATCCACGCGATCAGCGCCGTCAATCTCGCCCGCCTCACCAACACCCCCTCCATCCTTCCCGCAGCCTTCTACATCTGCGCGACGCTCGGGCCCGACATAGCCCATGGCCTCGTCCGCCCCGACGGCTCACGCCCGA
>VJXU01003146.1:0-16331 GCA_008694245.1 Ganoderma sp. BRIUMSc | reverse complement strand
AGGAGGGTGCGCATCTGAGATCGAGGACCTGCCTCCTCGCTTGGCAACATGCCAGCCCAACGCGTCCCCTCCGAGTCCCCTGGCGCCCACATCCGTCCTCGCGATCCCGTCCACCCTTGTCGCCCTCTCCAGCACCCCACCACGCATTCCCCCCGTGACAGCCCCGGCGTCCTGGCACCGAGCAGACACGGGGCCCGGCGTGCCCGGGGCGTGGCTGTCAGTTTTAATCGGACGACGGTGCGTTCCCGTGTGTTCCATACCGCCACCAGACGCGTCAGCTCATGCCGGGTCCATGACTCGTCACGCGTCACGCCCCCCCGCAGGCAGGAAACTACCCAAGTATCAAAATTAATGATTCAAATCGAGTCAGGGCACAGTCACTAATGGTACTCTCCCGCCTTATCCGGGGCCGGCTGCTGCTCGGCGCAGTCCTGCCATCGCAACGCGTGTTCCCCACTCCGAGTCACCATCGCAGCCACCATCGTCCCTCTCCCAACCCCACCTTTCATGTTCCATCTCCGTCGTCTTTCGATGTACTTCGCTTCTGCCAACATCATTCATCTATATCCCCTCTCGTTATCGCCATTGCTCCTGCCAACTCCCTCGAGCGCTCCCTGTTGCAACACGTTCATCAGCCTTCATCCCACGTCCTCCTCCGTACATCCAAATACGCCACAGTCCACATACACTCGATTCTCCCTGCTTGCTCCATCTGTCGTCCCTTTTCCTCACCCTCTTTCCAACATACGACCTCTACATATTCCTGTTGTTTTTGTCTTCATATTCGCATTCCACACTCCGTCACTATCGGGGTCTTGCCCATTGGTCCGGGCACAGCATGCTCATTTGCAACAGCGCGTGGCTCTCCGCTACTCATGTCGATCAAAAAGATCTCGACCCCGACCGATCGCATAGTAGCCAGGAACACCGGCTCTCTCCCGCGGCAAATAACCTCCCCACGGTTTCTCCACATTGGTCATGTCACTTCTTGTTCGCACGCTTCTGATACGACCTCTCTTTCGACAATCGAGAGCGGGAGGAGGCAGGAGGGCTTGCAACTAGGCAGCCTCCGAGTCAGCCCCCGAGTCCAAGACATCCATTCGTCCACGGCTCACTCATCCACAACATTCTATCCGCCTCCGACGTATGGCATATGGTTGGTACGCTCGCGCCTACGTTCGGTATCTTGCACTCACACCACCAATTCCTCCCCAAGTAGAAACCGCCATCCTTTCTCCATGCATCATAGAGACAGGCTACACGCTTACACAGCCCTCGATCTAATGCAGCACCCGAACAAAGATATCTTCTTGCGTCGTTTAGGGAATGTACATGCCACACCCGGATCCAGCACCAGTCCTCCATCCCACCTGTACACCGATCACCACACCCGTGACCGATACCAGACTGCGCCTTTGGACCAGGAACGGATGGTCAACCCGTCCGTTGTCTCAAGATCTGTATCTCGGTGATGAAGTTCTTTGGCACCGCCGACACCCCACGAGCATAAATCTGTGTCGTGTACACCTGCGTTGCCAATCGCAATCTCAGCTCTTCTCCGCGCTTACAACAGGAGAACGACCTACAAGCTCGTCGTATATGATTGCTGGCACCTTCTTGTCAACCAGCGAGGAACTTGGATGGATCTTGATTATCTGCGCCACGATTCCGACAAACATTCGATGTGAGACGGTGCAGTCTATATGGTATGTTCGAGGTCTAGGCCACTCACCGTCTGGCCAATGACCTGTTTATACGACCCATCCGGCTGCAAAAAAGCAGCGTTTTGTACAAGGCCTTGGGCAATTGCCCGTAGGATTGGTCCCTGGCCCCCGTCGCTACCCTCATGCTCGCCGAGGCCAACCTTCCAGTCGACCTGATGCCGCTCGCACACGTCGCGGAGCTGCGCGCGGATGTTTATGGCCTCGGTGAGACAGCGCTCGTTGAGAAACATCTTGCGGCACCAGTCCTTGCGCCCTGCCTTGCCTTCTGAGAGAGAAACATCCTCGTACGCGCGCACGGCGTTCAGAACCGTGAGATGGTCCCCCGACAGGTGGCGGAACTTCCGCCGGGCTTCAACCGCGGAGTCCCGCACGTCGTGGGAGTCCACGAACAACTTCGCAGACGTAGAGAGCACTGAGACGATCGTCAGCACTTCGGCGGTGCAGCCAAGGTCCGATGCGGCCAGGAGCGCTCGGGCTAAGGAGGGCTCCAGGGGGAACGCGGCCATTTTGCGCCCGAGCGGCGTGAGCGTTTTGTGAGTATCGAGCGCACCCAGGAGAACGAGTGTTTTGATAGCAAAGTAGATCGATTCCTCATCCGGTTTGTCCATGAAGTCCACCTCTTCAAGGTTCTGGGACAGACACCGGAGTTGCAGAAGGCTGGAAGCGAGCGTACATCGACGGATCTCCGGTTCGGCGGTTAATGGCAGAGCGTTGAAGGTGTCCTCTGTGTAAAGCCTAAAGCAGAAGCCTTTACCCTGGAGCTGCTGTTAGCACAGGTGAGGCAAATTCTTGAGCACCGTCACTCACTTCACGGCCTGCGCGGCCTGCTCGTTGCACGGCAGACGACTGTGTTATATTCCTCGTCAGGAGGGTGTCAAAACCTGGAGCATTTCATCAGATGTCGGATGCGTGAGGTCTGTGCTGATGGCTCTACTTGCCCGTGCCATTCTGTTTTGCGATATAACGCTTCTCCTTGCATTTGCCAGTATCAATCACGTATTTGACCCCAGGTATTGTGATGGATGTCTCAGCGATATTGGTTGCCAATATACACTTGCGAGTGCCCGCTGGAGCAGCCACAAATATCCTCGTTTGCATGATTGGAGGCAATGCCGCATACATGGGGCAAATGAGAATCTAGATAGTGCCACAGGTGAACAGACAATCTCTTGACCTCATCACGTTCACCGAACTCACGGACTGGGTATCCTTGGGTACTTGGTTAGCGTAAATTTTGATAGACTGCTCCAAGGACTCGATGTCCTCTTGACCGGGCAGGAAAATGAGTACATCCCCTGGTGGTTGATCCGTATGGATTTGAAAGAATGTCCGCAGGGCGGCATCCACGTAATCGGGTTGACTTGAAGTAGTCTGGTAGATCATGACAGGGTGTTGTCGCCCCTTGATGTATGCGATTTTCACACTAAGCGGTAAATATCAGTCGACAGAACTCGTAATAGGAGTTGAGGGTGATCAGAGGATAGAATACAAGTTGGAGTGAGGGCTTTATTGAGGTGCAAGGGAAAGATGACGGGGGTCGGGGAGGAATTGGAGTAGACGCAAGGGGATGCGACACGCACCCACCAAAGAATTTGCTAAACTTCTCGGCCTCAAGGGTCGCACTCATGATGACGACTTTGAGAGGGTTGGGGTTCTCCGGGGTCTTGTGTTTACCCTTACCCTTGTCCCCGGGTCTACTGACACTGGCAGAGCCGTTACGTGCCTGTAATATGGTCTTGAGATTTGCGATCAAGAGGTCTGTGCGCAGAGTGCGCTCGTGTGCCTCATCGACGATGATGACGTTGTAGCGCGAGAGCAGAGGGTCTCCAAGCAGCTCACGAACGAGCATGCCGTCGGTGACATATTTGATGCGAGTGGAGGAGGAGGAGGCTTCATCAAAGCGAACCGAATAACCGACAAGGGAGCCGACTGAGGTGCCCTGCTCAGAGGCAACGCGGGAGGCAAGTGATGTGGCAGCGACCTTGCGGGGTTGAGTGATCGCAATCATGCCAGAACCAGCGAGCCCGGCCTCGAGGAGATACTGTGGAACCTCTGAAGTGCGGTTGAACAGGCCAATCGATATGTGGCCAGATGAAATGGGCCTTTTGAAAACGGGACTCACGAGTCGTCTTGCCGGAGCCAGTTTCGCCGATGAGAACAGTCACATCGTTTTCGCGAATGAAGTCGACGACCGCATCCTTGCCTAAATACGTGCAGGTGTTGGTGGAACGAATGAGTGATGATACAACCCGGACTTTGCTTACCAGCATATATGGGGAGTTGTTTTCGCTGTTGCTGTAGCGTATCGCCGGAGACGGACCCAGAAGGAACAGAGGTGGCAGACATGCGAGATTTCTTGCGGGCTATGGGGTCAAATTTGTTGCTGGACTTGGATGGTGGCTTTTTTGTAGACTTGACCATGAGGTCGTCGTCGGAAACATCGACCCAAGCATGGTCGCGCTTGTGGGAGCGTTTTCGGGGAGTGGGATGGGCAGGGGACTTGCGCTTGGAGATTCCTTTGAGAGCAGATATTTTTGCCATGGGAGGGAGGAATCAGGGACAGCGTCTCTTGCGGTTGGTGTAGAACAGACGACGAGTGGGGATGGCGTTGTAGGGCATGGGCAAGCAGGCTCAAGCTCAGTACTTGTCTTAGACTTGAGTCTCCCTGGGCCAACGCTGAGCGAGGACTGCTCGAAAAATCATAGGGCCGGGCGGCCCGGCTCCGTAGTGTCCGAAAGTCACCCCATTGCAGCCATTGCGCTATGCCATTGCCATTGCCACTACCAGACCAGCGCCCCGCCGTCGCCCTGCTCTCGCTCCGCCTCCGTTGGACCCCCTTGGACACCCCAGTCCTGCCAACGCTCCCCGACTGGCCCTACTCAGCCCACCCCAAGGGCCCACCTCCGCAGGAGCACACGTCCAATAGCACCACTTCTGACGACTAACGACTTTGACGACCATATCTACCGCTCACGACCCATACCTCCATATCCATATTCACCTCCACCGCTCCCGCTCCAGTCACCATGACCTCCCTCGTGCAAACCACACTCTCGTCCCTCCTGGCCTCGTCTTCCTTCCTTCTCGCCTACTCTCTTCCTATGCTTTTTCTCTCGCTGCTTCTCACTTTCGCCGGCGCATTCCTCACTCTCGATCGCACACGAGCTTTCGCACCTCGCTACGACGCCCTCCATCCACCTGAGGCTACCAGGATTCAACATGCACAAGTCTTGTTCAAGAGCATCTTCAGGATAGAGGGCGGCGTAGGGGGCACCGCTGTGGGCTTTATCTTTGGCCGTGTGTTTTCTCTCTCACTCCATCACATTGCATACATCCTAACAAACCTCCAGTCCATCTCACCACCTTCCTCGCCCTTCTTATACCCAATATATCTTCCTCGTCCAAGCCATTGAGCCCTGGCGCTTTCTTGGCTGTCTGGGTGCTGGCAGCCGTTGCAGGTGCTTTGCTTGCCGCGAGGTGGCGGCTTGTAGCCCTTGCATTCGCCGGAATCGCCGGATAGTACGTCTTCCCTTCCCCGTTCCCCGTGGCTCACCGCCCCCGTGTTGACAATTCTGCCTGCTGCAGCGCTACATTTGCCCTCGCTTTTGCCGTTGTGTTCCACCCTTCACTTCTCACTCGTCTCATTTTAATCGCCGTCTTCACTCCCATCGGCCTCATAATGTGCCTTCTCCCCATCCCTCGCACGCAACACGCCTTCGTCCGGTTCGGCATGACTTCCGTCGGTGCATTTGGTACTGTTCAGTCCATTGCACTTCTTGCCCATATCTCTCCTTGGATCGAGGTCTGGGCAAGGTTGTGGACCAAAGATGGGAGTAACTGGGGAACTACACAAGAGAAAGGTCTCAGCGCCGCTTTTTGCCTCTTTGTCGTCGTCGGTATCGCCTCCGATTGGTTCTTGAGGAGGAGGCTAGGGGAAAATCCTGACCAGGCAAGTCGTCTCCTGTGTTCCTCAGCTGGTTCCTAACATTATGCTCGTAGAAATGGGATAGCTATCTGGCGGATTATGCCGCTACTCTGCCCAGTCCTCGTGATCGCGCGGGTCAGTTTCGACCTCTCCAGTCTTTCTGGACGCGTCATTTTAGCCATCATGGCGGCATGGATCCAGTCGACAGGGAAATCGTCTTCCCCACCGATGCCGATCTCAAGACTCCGATTCCCGACTCACCGCTCAAACTTTATAAGAAGCAGTCCCTCTCTGGGCCCCACATCGTGCACAACGACAAGGCGCGTAGATTTACGCCGCCGCAGGAGTTCTTGCGGAAGGAGCGTAGGCCGGGTGTCAAGGGTCGTCAACGGACGAGAGAGACGATCAAATTCGACCCGCTTGATCCGTATAGTGCGTCGGATTCCGAGGACGAGGACCTGAGGAAGCCTGTTCCACCGTTCGTCAGGTCACCAACGAGGTCAGACTCGATGGCTACGCTAACGGAAGAACATCCGGCGAAGACCTCGAAAGGGTTCGAGAAAACGCTGAAGGGTGACCCGCTATCGGAGGACGAGGAAGACGTTACAACCGGGAGGACGAACGGTAGAGATACGGAGAAGTGGGCACCCAACTTCATCCGCCGGCATAGTCTCAAGCACCAATCGTCTTCTGTTGCCATTTCCCAAGCAGGTACTGCATCGTCCAACACCCTCACTTCTCCGGCGTTTTCTCCAGTACCTGCGACGCCCTCACTCATCAAGGCGATCGAGCGGGTGAATGTCGCGCAACAGGAGGCGTTCGCGCAAACTTCGAGTGCGATCGAGGGGCTTCCGCATTCGAGGCCTCCATTGGTATCCGGTGGGGAGCAGCCCCAGATACCAGGGCACAATTGGACTGCGTTCTGGAGTGATGTGAAGGATAAGGCAGGACATGGTTTCCACCATCGGAGGGACGGCCAGGGTCTGGCGAAAAAGTAGTACTGTATGTTACGACACCCAACGACTTGTCACGAGATGATCACGACTTTAGTAATGACTAGTTTCTCCTGTATTGTTTCGAGCTGACTTATTCGATACTGGTGTTTTGGCTTTGTTTCTGTGGTATCTGCGACAGTGTACCTTCCTAGCTTGAACTTGAAGCAGATGTCTCGGGGCCCGATTGGAGGTGGAGTCATTGGCCAGGATTGACGTTGCGTATCTGCGATTTCAGTGGCTTGACCCTTTTCACAAGATGCTGAGTACTGCTCGGGACCTCTCCTGTGGGCTGAAGCAACAGATGTATAGCAGTGGGACTCGGAGCTGGAACGAGCATCTCGGCGGAATGGGGGATGGGCGCTTCACGCAGCTCTCCACGCACCGACGAGCGCTTGTGTGGTCGCGTCCGCTGGGCCCCGCTGCCAGTTCTGGGCCGCCGAGTTCTGCTTGTCCCTCGAACGGTCTCGAGGTTGCCGCTGCCCTCCTCGCCCTCCGTACCGATGAACGGCCACCCCTACCACCCCTACCCACATCACCAGACGAAGCAGTATGAATCTCAGGACCTTTCCCCCCGCAACCCAGCCTCCGACGCCGTCCAGGAGTCCCACCACCTCCTCGCCCAATATCCATTTGGCTCCGCGACTCCTGCCAATCATGGTCAGTCAGTTGTCCTGTGAGGTTGGCATATGCTCATTCGCGATGTACACCAGTGGCCAGACATCTAGGGAACCTCTCCATATCGGCCGGGTCGCCTTCCTTCGCCCAACCATACGCATCCGTCCCGTCCAATTCTTCTTACTATCAGCCGCGATTCCCCCAATATCCCGAATATGGTCAAGAATTCGCGCATATAATGAATCCCCAACAGCCCTCGCACAATGGATCGTACTTTGAGAAAACGAGGGAAGAGGTCGTATACCATTTGGCGGGTCAGGGCTCGTCAGTACCTTAGATTCCTTTGCTCCTGCTCCTGATTTACTAACCCATAGTAGAATGTATGCGAACTACCATTCACCTCCGCATTGGTCTCCTCCTCCACCTCGCCAGTCTACTTATCAAACGACTCCTTTTGCGCAGTCTGTTGTCCAGCACGCTTCTCCGGCTGCATCCTATCCCACTCCTCCTCCTCCCGGAATGTCTGCGTCCTCTTCCTCTTTGGCTAATGCCCTTGGGGCTCCACCCCCTAAGCCTGCGTTCCAGATCTATCAGTCAAAAGACTCTCCTGCATTCTTCAATGCCTTCCTCGAGCGCACTCCGACTGGACCAGGAGCACGTGCAACTACTCTTCCCCAACCCGCTCGGTATCAACCACCACCTCCGCTCCTTCATGCCCACCCGCCACAGCCGCCACAGGCCCAGCTGTCACGTTCACAGCCAATACCACTAGCAGATATCCCACTTGTTGACCTTGGTAGCCCAGGCCCCCTTGAGGCCTCCCAGTCTGGGTCAGACAGCTTGCAGATCACTCCAAGAAAGCGGAAAGTCGAACAATACCTCGAGTCTCCGAGTGCAAAGCGTGCACAGCTTTCGGTTCCGAACCGGCAGACATCGTCTCCTTCACAACCTCGTGGTCATCAACGCGGACTGCAGCAGCCACAGAAGCAGCCACAGCATTCTCAACCACAACAATCGCATTCACGACATCAGCAGGTATTTCAGTCCCAACATCGACAGCAGCCTCGGCCCCAGCAGACTCCTCCGCGGCCGCAGGTCATCCACAAGCAATCGTCTTTCGAGATCGTCATTCCGACTCCCTCGAAGCAGAAGCCTCACGCCCCGGCGGCGCGCAGCTCAAACCATCATAGATCTGTCCTTGGTCCCTCGTCCTCTGGATCTGGATCTGCTTTTTCTTCTGGATCGAACTCTCAGCCTTATGTAGCTGTCCCGCCACACTCCAAGGCGTACCACACCCCCACGTCGCAGAAGAAGGAGCGTCTAGAGGTTGTAATTACTACTACGAAGTTAAGCGCCAAGGCGAAAGGGAAGCTGAAGACGGGCGACGACGACGAAGACGACTTAGGAGGTTTTGGGAGCGAAGGGGACACCACCCCTCGTTCATTTGGCCGGGGTAGTGTGAAGTCTTCTGTCAGGCGACCTACCGGGGATAGAGATGATCGAGGTAACGGTCTCCCGCTTCCATCCCATGACAGGTTGGCATTTTGATCATATCATGCAGCTCCCTTAGAAAAGCTTGCCACGCTTCTTGAGGATGTGTTCGAAGCTGAGGATGGCCTCCCTCCAGACATTGAGGTAGAAGATCTTCCTCCGGACTGGTTCTCGCCCCTGTCCGTGCCTGGTTCCCAACCATTGCTTCATCCCAACCTCGTCCGCAAGCTCATCACGCACATAACCAAGGTCGCGCGCCCTAGCAAACGCCACCGCTTGAATTCGCGCGACGCAACCGGTCACGGGCACGCTTTGCCATTGTATAGGGGCCGGATGGCGGACATCGATACTGCGACCCTTTCCCGGATCCTGAAGATGCTAGAACGGAGTGTTCGTGCTGGAGATGACCTTGACCCGTTTCCTCCACTCGCAGGCAGCGGTCTAGGTACGCAGAAAGTATCAAAGAGCAAGAAGATGGCCAACGGCAAGAAAGCGCAACCTGAGAGCCGGCGTTCCAAATCCCAGTCGCCGGGAGGAACCGCTGATGGAGATGCTATGGATGTCGACGAAGCACAAATGGAACCACAAGTCGTCACGGAGCAGGATGTGGAGAATTTGACGAGGACACTTGAACTTGCCAGGGATAGCGTGTTGGCGGCCGATGGCTGCATCGCGCTACTTGCCAGTGATCGATTGCCAAAGCAGGTGTGTGACTCAGTTCACATTTATGCCAGTGTATGAACTCAAGTTACTTGTAGCTGTATTCTGAAGAGCTTATCACCGCTTCGCTTGCCACCGTCAAGAACCACCTGACGAAGATTCTTTACCCGTTCGTGGAAGCCTCTCTCGCAGATGCGCAGCTTCCAGGCCTTCTTCGGGAGCTTATCCAGTTGTCCGCGTTGCCGGGGAGCATGCTCCGCCAATTGCTCGGCGAAATCTTTCAGGCCATCTCGTCCATCCTGCCAAGAATCAACGACCTGATATGTGCAGACACGATGGCCATGAGCGAGAGCATCATCATCCAAGCTGTCTATATTGCTATCGGTCCTTTCTTCGTCGTTGAGACTGACAATGAAGGCAAGGGCAAGAAGGCTGCTACCTCCAACGGCGTTATTGCTGCCTTGGGGGGAACTGCGATGAGAGCACTGAGACTCGACGCCCTCGCTTTAATACGCAGTGTGAGTTTTGATTTTGTGGCAGGATGAAACATGAACTGACAAGAAAGCAGATTTTCGCAAACCATGAAGACCAGCGCCCGTGGATCATCGAAGAAATCTTGTCATCCCTCATCAAACTGTCGGATACGAAGCAGCGAGCGGGGCAGTTTCGGTATGTTTCCGTGCCTGCTGACAATGCATGTTCCACTCACAATGAGAATCTGTTAGACTGCGGGATGGTCGGTCGATTCGGACGGTGTCCGCTCTACTCATGCAGCTCGTCCAAACTTCTGGGCACGACGTACGTGTGGAAGCGAAGGCAATCCGCAGAGCCAGAGAGCAGGCACTCGCACTTCGTCGTCAAGAGAGCGTCAATGAGAAACCTCAGAAGGTGCCATGGTTGGATGAACACGACAGACAGGAAATTCGGTTGTATGCATCAGGACTGGACTCCGCGACGAAAGCTGCGAAAACTATCATTATCTTTCTCACTCAGAGGCATGTGTATTCCCGTAAAATGACTCAAAGTCACAGTTCCTGACCGGTATGAAGATCTGGCAAGACAAAGACTACCAAGAACTCCAACGAAGCCGAGTACCGCGCGATCTTCGATAATCTCATTTCAGATCTTCTTGCGGTGTTGTTTTGGCCCGAATGGCCTGCTGCTAGCCTCATATTGGGTCTGATCTGCAAGTTCCTGGTTAATACTGCTCACTGTCGGGCACTGTACTATGACACTCACTGCGAGCTGCATCCAGGTATCATCATTGGACGATATCAAGTTATCCTCGCAGGGTGACAACAACGCCATGAAGACGCTTGCCCTGGATCATCTGGGCGTCATTGCCGCACACCTTCGGACGAGCACTATGAAGTTCAAACGTGACTTGAGCGAATCTGGGCTCGCGCCTTTGGATGAGGTGAGTACCCTATGAAGGCATAGCAAACATGTTCTAACAGTCTCAGATCATGAGCTCGTTCGACGCTACCAAGCTACAACGACTCATCGCCGCACATCAGGACTTGCAACACAACCTTTGTAGACGCTCATCAGAAGACCAAGCGTTCGACGTGAGTTGCTCTGTTGTTTTATTGTGTATCTGTTACTGAGTTGTACGCAGAGTGCGCGGGAGCTGACCGCTGTCGTATGGGGACACGAGCTTGCATTGACGCTACAACATTGTGAAAGCACCCTTTCAGAAGATGCGGAAGCGGACCGAAAGGTTGTGAAGTCGCTAGCAAGGCAACAGAAGGTAGCATTGCGTGAGATATGGGATGATCCACCTGGAGATATTTTCGAACTTGGGTAAGCATGAGTTCCCTGGTGTGGTCTGTGTTCGGTTGTATTGAGTATCGTTATCCTCTTCAGCACTTCGCAGGAAGAAGTTGTGCGCATTGATCGTCTGTCAGAAGAGATCGGCACATGTCAGAGCTTGAAGAACTCGTTCAACCCAATACTCGCGGTAGTTCTGCAAGCATTGGACGCCCCTCCTGTCTTCATGCGGACAAAAGCCTTGAAGGCGCTTGGTCAGATCATCACGAGCGACCCCAGTATTCTGTCTGCCCCCAACGTGAGGCGAGGCATTGAGACCCATCTCCTAGACAGCTCTCCTGCCGTTCGAGACGCTGCTGTGGAGCTCATAGGGAAGTATATGGTTGACTCGCCAAAATTCGCAGCAGACTACTACCAGAAGATCGCTGATCGCATCGCGGATACTGGTTTGGGCGTACGGAAAAGAGTCATCAAGTTACTCAAGGCATACTACAGTGTTACGGAGGATAGAGGTGCACGGATCGACATCTGCGCCCGCATCGTGCTTCGCATGCTCGACGAAGATGACACGGTTAAGGATCTTGCAGTCAAGACTGTGGAGGAACTTTGGTTCTCCAATGCTATGTCGACCCTCAAATCTTCCCAAGACAACAAGACGGAGTTCCTGACCAAAGTTGCGGTGATCATGGGTGTTGCGGCTCAATTCAAAGATAGGCAGTCACCTCTCGAGGATCTCCTACATCGTATCATGGCGGATAAGTCCGAACATGATAAATCCGCCCTTCACCAACGATATGTAGAGGTCTGCGAGACCCTGATTGATGGGCTTGTGGATGCGTCAGACCTGCCTGGGTTTGTGAGTAGTCCACTTGACAAATGGGCAGGATACAGTACTAACCCGTTCACAGACCGTCCTAAACTGTGTTCAGACGATCTACCTTTTCACGTCTGCATATCCTGCCGTCCTTTCTGGTTCGAACGCTGCAACGCTACTACCCTATCTGAAGAATGCCAACACGGTAATCCCCGCTTCTAAATAGTGTCGAATCGCACAGCTTATCATGCATCGCTAGGCGGAGGAGCAGACGACATCCGACTATCTGCTGCGGATCTTCCGAGCTTCTGTCCCTCATATGCCTAAGACCGCTGCCAAGTTTGGACAAGAGCTGCAGCTAGCCCTTCAACCTATGATATTGAAACCATCTACCGCTGCTGGCGTTCTGGTACGGCTCCCGTCATCTTATTTTTCCTTCTACTGATTTGGAAAATGTTCAGGGTTTACAAGAAACTGTCGCGTGCATCTGTGCCACTGTCCATCACCTCACACATGACTTCGGTCGCTTAGTGGCGCTGTTGCGGTCGTGTAACGGTGCGTAATTGCTCAATTCTTGTTGCCTAGTCACTTAAGGTATCATTCTAGCCCGTCTGCAACAGAGTATTCAGAAACCTGCCACCCGATCCTTGACTCCGCCCGAACAACGCACCCTTACCATTCTACTTTTCATCACATCTCTGTTATGCGAACACTGTAACTTCGATCGTCTTCGTGCCGAGGAAGAGAGTAAGTTTGGTATATATTTTGTGGAAATTTGTCTTTTGCTGATGTCACCTCTACTAGAGTACAAGGAGGATATCGATAAGATCGCAAAAGTATGTGTGCTATCTATTTGTCGCGACAGTGCACGATAACCGTATGGATCAGGGTTCTGTGACAGAACACGTCTACATGTGCCTTCTCAAGCTTTATGAGAAGCACGAAGATCAGAGCCTGAGAGGTCGGATCTTGCAGTGCCTGGGTACGTGCACTGTGGAGCATTGTTAGAATTCTTCTCACTTTCAGTGACGCCGTTTGTCTCAGGCTTTTTGTTCCGCGCGCAACCTGGATTGATGACCGCCGAGCCTTCTGCCAAGATTATGGACGCTATCTTCTCCTCTCCGACCGAGGAAAGTCGTGGTCGTCTCTTGAAGATCCTGCAAGACTTTTTGATTGCAGAGGCGGCGAAGCATGCTGCGAACGAGAAAGGTACGTCCCCACTTGTCGTTAATCTAGGGTCTCTTCCCTCAACATACCCACAGCCTCATTGGGGGCGAAAGGCAAGGGAGCGGCAGGCAGGGTCAACATGGAGGAACTCATCGGCAATACCGATGGCTTCGCAGACTCAGGGTCAGCCACATCGGCATGCATTTCGTGCATTTACTTATAACCCCGTACAGAGTCAGTTCTGCTATCGTTCAACGTTATCTAGACAAGATTCTTGAAGCGGCCTTATCACAAACTATGCAGATCCAGTCTGCTGCTGTGGACATCCTTACGTTCACGATTAAGCAAGGTCTGGCTCACCCTCTACAATCATTTCCGGTCATTGTCGCCCTGGAGACCAGCCCAAACCAGCATCTCAGTTCACGAGCAAGCGCATTGCACGCCATTCTCCATGCGAAACACACTTCCCTCTTGAACGCTCGCTACGTCAACAGTGCACGATCGTCCTTCGATTACCAGAAACGCCTCACTCCAGGGTTCGTGAAGGGCTATCGCATGAATCCGGGGCCTTCTGCGTTGTTGCATCGATGGTATACCTTAGCCCGTGAAAAGCGTGCCACGCGACAGGACTTCCTTCGAGCCTTGGTCAAGGTATTCGATGTAGAGCTAGGCAAATCTTCTCAGGTTGGCCTTCACAGTCAATCTGTGCTACACATCGACTAACACGTGCTTCATCCAGGACGATGTCGAGTTTACGCGATACATGTCGGAGAACTTCGCTTCGTTTGAGTACAAGACACAGGAGGAGGTTTTGACGGTTACCAAGTCCTTGACGTCGGTTTTATCTACCGCAGGGATGCAACTGGTCGAGATGCTTTCACCATCCCATTTGCTTGCTCAGCTTCGCGGACCTGGCCATGCCTCCCAGACCCTACCCCCTCCCCCCGCTTTGGAAACGACCATGGACGTGGTCCCGGAGACAGTGCAGATAGCCCAGCCTCTGCAAAATTCTGTCAAACCGTCACGCTGTCAGGATTTCGGGACGCTGCGAAGCTCGGTAATCGTGGCGATGATAATGCTGTTGAAGACTCATCTCAAGACACTGTACGGGTTGTCCGAGGAGTATGACAGATTTCATTCTTGTGCATGTCAAATGGCGATCCTCACCATCTTTTCAGGAAATGCGCGAAGTTCGTTATCGGAAAGAAAAGTGCTGTGGGTGATAGACCAGCAACTCGGAAGCATGAACGACCCCTGTGCTGGGACTCCCTTCCGTTCGCAACCGCTCCAATGGTGACTAGCGAGGATGTGGACGCCCAATCTGTTCGAGTAAGTTCATAGCCAAGCTCTAGGCCACTATGTCTAATTGTGTCTTGTAGTTCTTAGAGATTTGGAGTGAAGACGGCGTCGTTGCGGAACCCGAGGACGATATGGCTTTATGATTGCGGGATAGAGGGAAGCCATAACTTATTTCTACGTCTTCTACAGATGCTGCATATGCTTGTGATGTGACGGACTTTGCTGTTGCTACCATCATCATGAAAGAGTACCTTCTAGTAGTGTATTGTATCACCAACTAATACATTCGAGGATTCAAATGCAACTCGTGAAAACTATTTCCAATTGTCGACCAACCAAAATGGTGTTGGTATGCCCCATATCAACACAGAACACATAGCTGTAAGACTATGCTGCTTCACCGTTTTCCTGAGGTGCGTCAGCAGGTGGGCTAGGACGGGCAACCTTGCCGTCTTCGAAAACAACAGGACCTTTGGGCATCTCGCCTATAACTTCCCTGATGGCGTCATCCAGTGCAGGCTCGTCTTCGAATGTCCATTCTAGCACCCCACCATATGGTCTCGGAAGGTCTTGTGGATCAATCAATGTGCGCAGGGCCGGGCCACAATCTTTGCCGAGGACATGGACCTTGCGACGGGTACCCTCGTCGAACCAGGGCTGTCCAGAGTGAGCTTTTCGCCTGATGCCGACACGGAAGACAGTATACGTCATGGACGTGCACGCACCTTGATCCAACCCCAGACGGTAGGAAAGAACGAAGGCGTGTTCACAACAACGATGGTGCTCAGTGTTTCCGGGTAATTGGCCGTGGCAAGCGTCGATGCCTCTTGGAGATGAGACCGTAGAGACCAGAGAAGGGGCAAGGAGACGTCGGCGAAGTCGATGATCGTCGTTACGGACGAGATCGGAGTTGGTTCGACGCGGCGGGGGAGATGGCTGCACAGACGGAGCGTGAAGCAAGTCATGAGTTCGTAAAGCGCGATGCTGATAATGCCCGGCGGTTAAGGACAGGGCGGATCTGAATTAGCGAGGGTGGAGCGGTGGAGGTGGGAGAATGGGGGATGGGAGGTGCTCACATGCGCTGGTAGCGACGCTCAGGCGGTACAGCATTCAGTTCTTTCTGGAGTGGTGCGGTGAGGGAACCGATCCGATAGACGTAGAGAGGGAGGCCATTCTGGGAGGCGAGATGCAAGGACGAGTGTTAGCAGGGGCATGCACGGAGCCCGGCCATCGAGGGAAGCGGCGCGACTCTACCTTGTCTCGGCGGCCCGTCCAGCGAGGGTAAAATCGGCGGCTGGTCTCGAACTCATCGACAGGGAACGTTGCGTAGAGAGCCTCGACGTTATGTTGTGCGCGCCAGGCCTCGGCGTCGGCAAACTGCTTCGATGCTTTGTGCGGGTCGAAGCGACGGGCGCGCAGAAATCGGCTGGGCGGAGCATGAGAGAGGAGAGATAGGCGGGCGGGGGAATGGGCGGTGAGATGGGGAATGAGAGGGAAGAAGATAAACGATCAAGGGACTCACAGCAAGGTGGGCTCGTCGTGGCTGGGGCGTGGCCTGTCTGGATCGCTCGGGGGAGAGTAGAGGCGTGCCTTGGCCAGAATGTGTTTGAATGAGGACAAGGCTGCCTGCTGGTCGTGTGTGAGATGGGTGAGATGGCCGGAGGTGACGTCGGGGGTGATGGTCGAGCCTTTGGCGGGCTGGTCTGAGGACGAGGACGAGGCGAGGGACAAGAACGCAGACATGGCTTCCGACGGGGGCAGTATGCACGGGCATGCACTCGCGAGAGCTGTCGGCCTGGACGAGGACGACCCACGCCCCACGCTGCGTGCTCTGGCAGTGCCCACGCTGCGTGCACGTTCGAGACCGCGGA
>VJXU01003136.1:0-11168 GCA_008694245.1 Ganoderma sp. BRIUMSc | reverse complement strand
CGGCCACGGCAAGGGCGCGCAGGCGAAGCGCGCCGACCTCGAGGCGGTGAACCAGCTGACGCACTACACCGTCGAGGTCGGCATTGGCTCGCCCGCGACGACGTACACCCTCCTCGTCGACACCGGCAGCGCGAACACGTTCATCGGCGTGAACCAGACGTATGTCAAGACGTCTACGAGCAAGGACACCGGGAACTCTGTGGTGAGTGGCTCTCTTGCTCCGAGCATCGCTCATTGTATTGGTTTGACTGAAAACCACCCGTTTTTTCCCCATGTAGGCTGTGACCTATGGCTCTGGACGCTTTTCTGGCGAGCAGTACACCGACACTGTTACGCTGGGGAGCGTGACGATCGAGAACCAGGGCATCTCCGTCGCGAACCAGACGCTGGGTTTCCCGTCGTCCATTGATGGCATCCTTGGGTACGTTACATGTATTCGCAGACCGCTCGCATAAGCGGTGCTCATCCAGTTCGTTAGTATTGGCCCCGCCGGGCTGACCAAGGGCACGGTCTCCGACGGGCAGATCGTCCCCACCGTGTTGGACAACGGGTTCGAGCAGGGCGCGATTACTGCGGAGGCGATCGGCATCTCGTTCGAGCCCGCCTCGAACGGCTCGACCGCCAACGGCCTGCTGACCTTCGGTGGCTCGGACTCCTCCAGATTCGTCGGGAACATCAATGTTGCGTGCGTATCGGCGCACTGCGCTCCTCGGGTGATGCTTAGCTGACTTTTGGGGCGCGCGCGTGCAGGACGATCACCGGTACCTCGCCGGCGTCGGAATACGTCGGCATCGACCAGACGATCCGGTACGGCAACGACACGGCGATCCTCTCGCAGACCGCGGGCATCGTCGACACGGGCACCACGCTCATCCTCCTTGCGTCTGACGCGTTCGATGCGTACAAGAATGCCACCGGCGCGGTCGCCGACGAGACCACCGGCCTGCTCAAGATCACCAACGACCAATACGACAACCTCCAGAGCCTGTTCTTCACGATCAACCTTGTGAGTTTCTTGCTCAGCCCTTTGGCAGCGATGTTCATCAGTGTTAATCTTATGCGACAGGTCGACTACGAGTTCATCCCCAACGCCCAGATCTGGCCGCGCTCCGTACGTCGCTCTCCCTTTCCCTCCCCGAACTTCGAACGCGAAACTGACTGCGAGACTCGCGCGCACATGCACAGCTCAACACGGTGATCGGCGGCGACGCGGACAGCATCTACCTCGTCGTCGCGGACCTGGGCTCGAAGAGCGGCGAGGGCCTCGACTTCATCAACGGCTATTCGTGGCTCGAGCGCTTCTACCACGTCTACGTCCCGCAGCGCAACACCGTCGGCTTCGCCAACACCCAGTTCACGCACAGCGAGGTCAACTAGGTTCTAACGCGATAACGCCTCCTCCTCCCCTTGCGAGAGCATCTGCATCTCTTGCTTGCTTTGGCCACCGGGCTGTCTGTGCCGTATGCCACGCCCGGGGCGATCCACTCGTTTAGGCTGCTGTGCTAGCTACAGATTACATGTAGTACTTACACGGACATTATTTCACCGGAGCAATGGACTTGTGGCAATGATAACCCAGATGAATCGCTTGTGGCTTCAAGATGATTTATCTTTGTGCAGCCTGCAGCTGGAATTGATCCCGGCTCTGGTCTGAATGTTATTCTTTTAATCTTCCCATGTTCCGCATGCCACACTGTGTTCCCAATGTTTCGCGAGGTTTTGTTTCAATTGTAAGGTGGCCGCAGAATGCAGCCCTCGACCAAGTGATGTGGCAGTGGAACAGGGCGCGGCGCCGGCGCTTGGCCGATGAAAGTGCGGGCCGGCCCGGCTAAAGTCCTGATCCTAAGAAGGAAACCCAACCATCGTCGGCTGTCGTCGCTTATTGCCCACAGAAACTTGAACCTGTCTCCTTCCAATTCCGTTTCAACAAAGGAAGACGCACGGTAAGATCGTTTAAATATCATTGTCCACTGGTTTTGGTATGTAATGGCGCCCGCTCTTTCTTTGTTCTGTGCAAATTTCAGTCAGGTGCCGCCGCTTCCTCCCTCTAACCATCCTCACCGCAGGGATAAAAACCTGCCCCAGGCGTCTTTCCACGTCAGTTCCCCCCTTCCCTTCCATCTCTCCCCATGGTCGCTCACTCTTTTTCGCAACTCCAGGGCCAGCGGCCAGAGTCTTCGCCCGCCAACGTCCAGCAGTATCAGGTTCGAGGATATACCCGAAACAACCCCAGCTTCCTGTGTCGTCCCATGCCCAAACAGATCGCCACCACATGATGTCGGACGCACTTCACACCACAGTCACCCTCCGCTATGAGAACATGATGGAGACCTATCTGCCTGCTGTCGACCCCGCCGATTTCGTCCACGCGTTTCCCAAGGACAAGGTTTCGAGGATCAACGTAGCCTTCAAGGCAGCGGCGCGGAAGATTTCAGGGAATAAGTCAGGAAACTCGGGCAGGCGCCATAAAGTTATCCGTCCAATCGAGAAGACCATATCGGAAGCATGGGTACGTCTCTTCCGTTCGTTGTGGTTGGCCTTGATCTCAGTGGCTCGGCTCCTCCACTGCAGCGCACCGTCGACAAGGCCGAAACACTCTGCCCTGGATACGTCCTCAACCTATCCGAGAAGCACGCCGACTCCGCCGATCCTAAGAAGTACAAGATCGATGGAGCATTGATCTCCGTCCTCGACAAGGACCTCATCGAAGAAGACCACCCCAACTGGTTCCTCGACGATTTGACAATCGAGTTCAAGCGCGGCGGGACAGCAAACGATGCCTTCAACGACCGAGCCAACAAGGAGGCCGAGGCAGACGCTGGTTCGCGGACCATTGTTCGAGGTCAGCTCTTGTCCTACGGCGAACGCGTATACTTCTACCAGCACCGTACCGGACTCTTTATGCTCTTCGTCAACGGCGACGAGTTCCGCATCATTCGCTGGGATCGCTCTGGCTGTATCGTCACCGAGGCGTTGAACTACGTGGAGACCATCGAAGGCACCGAGAAGCTCCTTCAGTTCCTCTACGCGTACTCTCAGGCGAGCCCCGAGCAGCGCGGTTTCGACACTACTGCGACTCGGCTTTCTGAGGACTCCTGTGGTTGGCAGTGGATGCAGAAGGTCGCCATGGCCAACCCTCAAGATCTCGACCACACTGACGGTACAACCATCCCCTCGATTCCCGACGGATTCGCTGTCACCCCCGACCTTGATCCTCCACAGTCCCCTCTGTTCGCAGCGAACATCCTGCACCCAGATCCCAGCAGCACTAGTGGGTTCGGGGACTTGTCTTCAGATGCCGCCGCGTCGCATATCATCCCCGTCTTCCGATACGTCCGAGACCTCTTTCGGGGGTCCTTACCCGCCAATTGGCGTTTCTACTCTTTGAGGGTCGGCGGCGGCTACTACCTGGTCGGCAAACCTGTCTTCGAACCACACGGCCTGGTCGGGCGTGGCACACGCGGCTACGTTGCTCTCGAATGGAAGACACAGCGTCTGGTGTTCCTCAAAGATGCGTGGCGGCCCTTCTATGTCGGCGTCGAGCAGGAGGGTACGACCCTCGGAAAGCTCAACAAGGCTCAGGTCCAATTCATCCCTACCCTCATCTGTCACGAGGACGTCGGCGGCCCGGGGGCGCAAGAGACGCAAGCCTCTGAGTACTCGTCCACGGGGAAGAGGAAACCGGACGTGTTCGGGGAACAGGACAAGGATGCACGTCCAATAGCTTCGATGCCCTCGCGCTCGAAGGCGTCCGGCTCCAGGTCGGGAAGCACGACTACGCGTCAGAGAACGAAGACCTCGGCATCCAACGAGAAGCCTCGTACAGATGACACTCATCCTCGGTCCGGCGAAGGGAGCGGGAAGCGTGCTCGACCTCAGGACACGGCTCCTGTAGAACTTAGGGATAGGTCGGGTCTTCGTCACCTTACCCACTATCGTATTGTGGTCGCCGAGGTTGGTCTGCCGTCCACGGCAATCACATGTGGAAGGCAGCTGGCGCGGGTCATTATGCACTGCATGCTTGGTGAGCACATCGGCTCGCATCGTTTGGCTTTCCAGCGTCCGCTGACCCACCTTTCTTGTAAGGACACCAAGGTGCTGCAACGCGCTGCAACCTACTTCATCGCGACGTCAGCTCGGGCAATATCCTGATCCTCCCCACCGTGCTGCCCAATCGCCCCGAGCGCGGACAAGGGAGAGTCATCTGGGCTGGGATGTTGTGCGACTGGGAGCTGGCGAAGGTCATTCCGACAGCTCTGGCGAAGTCTCAAGCTCGTCAACCACATAGGACAGTACGTGTTTTGAGTTATGATTTTCCTCTGGCCACGCTGACGGCTGTCGATACTAGGGCACTTGGTACTACATGTCTGTTTATTCCCTGACACACCCTACCCAGCCTGTTTCTATTGCGGACGAGCTCGAATCCTTCTTCCATGTGCTGCTCTACCTCGCCGTCCGTCTCCTCCGGACCGCACCCCTCGATGTGACGCTCTTTATCCGGCGCTATTTCATGTCTTCCGAGCCTGGACAGTTCAACCAGGGACCCACGTGTGGCGCCCTCAAGCAGGCGATGGTCTACTCGGGACTGCTCAAATGGGGCAACAAACTCATCCGTTTCGTTTCTAAAGGCTCCGACGAGGCGACAGCACCACCGACGCCGCTAAACGACATCATGTTGCGTTTCATGGAGCATCTCAAGGCGCGCTACGCGGTCCTCGAGTACGAGGAGGAAGCAAAGAATATCCCAGTGACCGCTCCTCCCCTCCCTTCGCTGGAGAGCGTCATGGCCTCTACGAGCTCGCTACTCGATGATGATGTTGCCTTGCTGGAGGCGAAGGGACTTCCGGAGGCAGCGCCGTCTCGGCCTCCCCATGTCTCCCCCCTTCCAGGGGGGTCGTCCACTTCGCGCCCGATTGAGAAGCCGTCCCAAGGCACGTACAAATTGGCAGATGCTCTGGAGACCCACGCTTCCATCCTCGAGCTGTTCAGGGCTGAACTCTCCGGGAAATCCTGGCCGCAGGACGATTACGCAGGGGACCAGCTCAAGGAGTCCTACTCGCAGGAGTCGCAGTCCAAGGCGAAGAAGGCTCGCCTCGATGGGCATACCTGGAGTACGGGTGCCATGCAGGCAATCCTGGAGGATGATGATGAGATGCCCGAGCGTCCCCATACCGCTGTCTGAGGGACGTTTCAGACGTTCCTTATAGTAACAACCTGAGTAGTCCTCGCTCGAGGATTTTCGAGTCGTTTTGGTCTTGTGTTTATTGGATGCGATGGACTCGTTGGCAGAATTTGTACGATATTCCTGTTTTGGCGGAATATATAGGGCCCAGGAGCTTCAAGTACAACATTGTGTTCCCGTGAAGGTTTCTCCGCCGTATATGACATCATACATGTACGAATACATCAGGCAGTGAACACAATGCCGCGTTTCCGCGACAATGGACTCGTGAGACCAGGACAAGGACAAAGAAAAAACCAATATACTAGGCATGGTGATAGGTATATTTCTGAGTTAAGCTACATACTAAATATGACCTCCCGACTTGTGGTGAGAAGGCTAGTAGTCGTGGCCCTCATGCGAGTGGTTGGATTTAGGCTCGACTCGAGTCTCGGAGCCATCCGCTCGGCAGCCTCGCCACATCAAGCGCCTTCCGTCTTCTCTCACCGCCCTGCAGTTGCTGGTGTGCTGGCGACAGCAACCTCAAGCCATGGGTGCTTTCGCCAGGTATCGACTAGCACTTTGGGGCCGAATCATCTCGGGTGGCCGTTGAAGCCGAACGAAGAGTGGCTGGTGGTTCTTACTGTTGTACGTGCCACATGCCTCGTTTTTCGTTCGTGGAGTAAAATTGACTCATGTTCATTGTTCGTCGACGCATTTCAGGCGCGCGAAAGTAGACTGGCTTGGAAGGATCCGAATCTAGGAGGACGAACAGTGCCAAAAAGACGCTAGATGACTCGGTGTGCGAAGTCGGAGCCTCGAGGCCGCCCACAGAAGGGCCATGGCCAGCTTCCTACTCGGCTGCGGGCTTATGGACAGTGCGTGTCCCGTAAGCGATGGATATCTGATCATCCTCGGACTCTAGGGACAATGGCGTTCCCAATAATTGATCTCGAGCCATGGTCCGTCCATCGGAGGCTGCCAGTGGTTGATTCGATCAGCACGATTTTTCTCTCTGACCTTCCAACCCATTCCAACACGGTCGTAAAAGGAAAACCGGCCAGGCCTTCCACCTATAGTGCTCCATCATGGCCAGCATATAAATGCTGGATGCGCATGTTCCTACACTCATCCTTGCGTTCCAACCTCCAACACCCAAACTCTCTTACCTTGACCTCAACTCTGTCCACGCTTCAATGGACCACCCATTTGTAGACTCTCAACCACAGGAACCCGAGAAGGCGTCTCAAACATCCTCAACCACCCTCGATCTTCAGAATGGAGTCGCCCAGACATTCATCGTCGACCTTGCCTCATTGGACGGTCGAGCTCTTGGAGGTTTTGAGAAGGAAGACCGCAAGAGCACGCCGACCGGTGAGCATCCAATCGATGGCAGTCAATCCCCCTCGTCTCCACGCGAGATGCTCGAAAAGACTCCCCTACCTCCCCTCAGCGTCGACGTGCCTGCAGCTTGCCCGTCGCCGTCCACCGACACCGAGAGCGTCGGCACGCCGATCCAACCACCAGGACTTCCTCTGCCTATCGATACCGCCCCCGCTGCAGTCAACGAGACGGCCCTCCCTGTCCCCCCAACAGAAGATGGGGACACCGAACGTGCGACGCCCGCTTCCTTCTCCCTCTCTGGTCTTGAACCTCTGCGGACGTTGATCCCCGAGGATCTCCTACCCCACGACCTCCTCGTCTACGACCCAGACAACATCAGCCACCTCGAGCACGACATGCGGCACTCTCAGTCTGACAAGCCCGTGCGCTACGTCCGCGTGTTCCCTCCACCTACGGCGTCGCCGGACCCGGAGCCCGCATCCACGTCCACGGACGCGTCTCCTGAACGCGGTAGCGACCGCCCTGTCCGTATCGCACGGCTCTACCTCAAGAAGAAGAACATGCTCGGGGGCGGACACCACTCGTCGGTGTACTCCGCACCATTGAGGCTGCGGCTCAGTGCGGAATCCGACGAGCAGAGCACTGTGCGAGTCGGCGTGAAGACTGCGTTCGCCCGGTGTGGCGCGCACGAGATGCTCCGCCGCGAGGCGGTCGCATACAATGCGTTCCCGCGGCACCTGATGGAAGACAGATGCCCCGTTGTAGAGTCCCCGCCCCCCGCCGCCGCCTTTGCGAAAGCGGATTCTGCGCAGCCGGAGGACGTAGCGCACGTTGAGACGGCTGCTACGAGTGCCCCCCCGCCTGCTTCAACCACCGGCGACGCGTCCGAATCCACGGACGAGGGTGACAAGTGCCGTGCGCACACACCCCCGCCCGAGCCTGCGGTCGTGCCCAAGTTCTTTGGGTACTACGCAGCGGTGGACGCCGACGGAAGCGTGATCGAGCGCACGCACCGCAACTGCGACAAGGACGACACCTGCAGTGTCTCGTGGCCGACGCGCCTCCTCCTCGTCGAGGAGTGCGGCGAGCCCGTCGTCTTCCGGAGGCTGACGTATAAACACCGGTATGTCCTCGCCCTTGTCCTCCCCCCTCCTCCAAGTTCCACGCTTCGTCCATTCTCCGTCAGTACAAGCTGAGCTGATCATACACGTCCGCTCCACTTACAGGATCGCGTGTTACGAGCTCCTGAAGCGCCTGCACGCAGCGGGGTTCACGCAGGGCTCGGTGTACGAGCGCAACATCCTCGTGCAGCCCGGCCCGCTCTCTGCGCCGCCCGAGGAGCGCTCGGATCGCACGCCGAGCTTCAGGATCATCGACTTTGGGCGGATGAAGATGCGCAAGGACTTCAGCTCGTCAGTGAGGTTTGCACGGGAGTGCGAGGAGGAGAAGGAGTGGGCGTACGATAATCTGGTGGACGCGCTCTAGTGATAGTGATGATGACGTTCGGGATTCCTGCGAGGGGTGTGCCAGTGTCGCGCTGGGGCATTCGTCGGACGTTGTTTTTGTTTTGGTAGCGCGTTTGTATTTTAGATGGCGCATGCACATGTATTGGTAGAGTCAGGATGGTTCGGTGTTCAAGTGGTATGCGATGGCGAGGGGTGGACGAGCACGTCGCATTTGATTCTTGTTTGCCTTCCGTTACTTCGAGCCATTATATCAGGTAATCTCACCTCGGCCTACAGTGAAGAAATGCTGCTAAGTTGCGTATTGGTCTTCAGGACGGCAGTGGTGCTACGTACTATATAAACTCGCCAACGAGATCATGTGGCACCTCCTGCGGGCAGTGTGTCTGTAATTGTTGTCGCAGCATCATCCAGAACCTCCACCGTCAGGGAATAATACGACCGCCTTACGAATGCCATGCCAAGACGAAGAGTGCATACTCTTGTGCCCGATACCGAAATGTCCACTGTATACGACTGGAGCGACAAGTGCCACGGAGAGATGTCCGTCCAGACTACAGTGCTAGGGTTCGCGTAGTTCACAGACAACTTCGAGTACACGTCATTGGGGCAGGAGACGCTTGCGTGACCGCCAATGGTCAAGTGGGTACCCTTGTCGGCTAGGGCGTGTTCGTACTCGATGGTGATGGTGTGGTTGGGATGTGAGAGCGTGAGCCGATGGGTATTTGGCAGCCCGCCATCGCGCCGGTCGGGTTCACGAAGTTCGGCCGTGTACCCCCGCTGGAGCAGAGCGCTGCGGGCGCTGCGCGAGAGCGTGAGGTGGATAGCCTTATGCGGCCTGTATTCCGCCGCACCGGGCAACGGCTGAAACTGGAGGTTACAAGTGTGGGCGACGTACACGACCTTGAGTTCGATGTGCCGTCGATGGAGCTCGAGCGTCGCAGGTGGCAGCGTGAAGAGGTTGGGGTAGTAGACCCTGCGGCGCTTCGGCGTCTTGAGCAGGCCCGAGTACAGAAACACGATGCCGCCGGCCGAGTCGGCCGGCGGGATGTTGCAGAGTCGCCCGAGAAGGTGGCCGGGTTGGTGACGGGCAGACTCGCATCCGAGAATGACCAGATACCACTCGGGAAGCGGATGGTCGTCTGGGCAGGATACAGCATTTGGAGGTAGACACAAGGAGAGAGGTATCATGGGCAGCTGTGTTCGTATGCCGTGAGGCGTGAAGGTGTATTCAGGCATGGGGAGTTGTTGGAGCTGGAGGCGACGGCAGACATCATTTTGCGAGACGGCCGTGATGGGGCTGACATCCGCAAAACCGGAGGGAGAACGCGCAAGTATAGATAGATCCTCCTGAAGGTGTCGTGCACAGACGAAGGGTAGCTGGTTGTGCCCATTCGGTGTAGCGGGCAGGTGTGGACGGTCTATCTCGGAAAGGTCAAAAACCATCCACCATGCAAAGAGGGTCTGGTCTGGGATGCGCTGCATGATTGCCTCTTGAAGTCTCCGGAACGCCAGCTCGCCCTCGCCGTACAGGGTGGGCATGTGGATGTCGAATATCCCGAGAAGGGAGTAAGCCTGATCTTCTATCCGTGTTGTCCTTCGTCTCGACGCCCACGAAAGTCGTTGGGCCACGCTGTATTTGTTGAGTGGGATGTCGTGAAGCAGAGCCTCGGCGCTGATATTGGTGACTTCTTCGATCAGGTCCACAAGGTCGCGCTTGGACCCTATCACGCTCCAGTCCTGGGAGAGGACGATCACCTCGAAAGGTGCGATGAGCTCTTGAAGTGTCCAGCCGCGTGTGAACCAGACGCTCTGGCGGAAAGAAGAGCGGCTCGCCCAATGGTCGTCGTTGGGGGGGACATCGACGAGGTATGCGTAACGGACCTCCGCTGCAGTGTACCAGGCATACATCGAGTTGATGGCCTCGGAAAGCTCCGCGCTGCTGGTTTTGTCTATGCAGCACGAGTCTATCCAGATGAGGTCGAAACCGTTCGCCAGTGCAACACCACATGCGTCGCGGATTTTCGGTGAGAGGTTGGGGTCGTCCCATATAGAGCGGGGAGGTAGAATAGGGTCGGTTGGGGCTGGAAGTATTATCAAACAAAGCTCCGGAATAAACTGGACGCATATAAGTTGAAGCGATTACGAACCAGTCTCGCTGGGCTTTGCCACGGAAGGGCATAAACTCGAAGTTTGGCGAGGGTACCGGTCCTGGATCTTCTTCAGGTCTTGAAAGGTCTGCTCTCCCCGAGGATCCCAGGTGTGCGACAGGATGGCGTATTCTACGTTCCTTATGTCTGTCATCTCGACAAACTGACAGGTTTTCGTGTCTAGAAAGCGCATGGTGTCTTTGAGTTCGGCCCCACAGAGTGCTAGTGGAGACCTGGTATCAACAGAGCATCACCACAGAGGCCACGTTTCCAGCACGAACCGGGAGGGAAGGACAAGGGTAGGTGGTCGATATGAGATTAGGAGGAGAGGATGTTTGAGAGCGAGGGAGCGACGATTACACGCTTTTGTACGGCGCTCGGGTCCCGGGATTCTATGGCATCGTTGGACAGGCCTGACAGTGCCAGTGATTGAACTCAGAACGATCTCAAGGAACCCCTTAGCTGTATCGCACATTTAATCACCATGCCTCCAAGAAAATCGGTCGCATAGACACCTACCAGGGCGCACTGGCACGTATGCGGCTGCAGCCTGTTGGAGAAATTGCACAGGTGGGCAGTGAGTGAGCGGTGTGTCTGTTCAAGTGCCACGGAGATCTCCGGGGTCGGCCACAGGCCCGCGTCACGGCCACAGCCGCAAGCATCTGAGATAGTCGCGACTTATTTCCTCTCCCTCGACTGGAATCGACTTCTGTTGCTTGTCATTGAGGCTCTCCCTTGTGCTTTCAGAGTCCGTTTTTGAATCTAGGTTTTGGCTCTGCAATGGACGCGCCCACACCGGAGCCCTGCAGTTCATCTCGGCACTCCTGAGAACGCAGGAGGCACAGGACGATTTGACCTCGTCACCCTTCATCCCCATGTGGCTCGCAGCTTGGCAGACACTCCGCCTTCGACTTTTGGCTCAATATGACACAAGCATGCCGTCTCCAGGGGTCGGTTTGCCATTCATTTCTGTCCAGGTGCGTGGGACATGCAACCTTATTCTGCCTCTGTGTGCTCGTTTGACACTCACACGCGGGGATTTACAAAATT
>VJXU01003133.1:0-11458 GCA_008694245.1 Ganoderma sp. BRIUMSc | reverse complement strand
CGCGTCACAACCTGCTCAGCAAGCTGCTGCCGCGACCGCCGCTCGCCCCGCTGATCAGGCCCAACTATACGCGAATTATGGTTACGGCGCGAACTGGCAACAACAACAGCAACGCCAGCAGCAGGCTCAGCAAACCCAGCAGCAACATCAGCACCAGCAACACTTTCAGCCTCCTCCCCCTGTCGTCCAACCCCCGCCTCCACCGCCTCCCCAACCCCAACCCCAGTACAATCCTTACCAGCCTCAAGCAGGGGCATATCAACAGCCGTACGTGCCTCAACAAGCAGCTCAAGCCGTCCCCCAGGCCGCTCCTGTTCCATTCCAGCAGGCGCCTCCCCAGCCGTACCAACAGCAGCCCCAGCAATTCTTTCCCCAGCAACAGCAGCAACATCGACCCAACCGCCAGCATAGCCAGCACCACGGTTCCCCTCAGCAGTTCCCCCCCGCCAAACGGCAACGTTTCGATGGTCCGAATCAGCATCGCGGTCCGCCGCCTCCTCCACCCCAGTTTCAGCCACCTCCTCCCCCTCCTCCAATGCAACAGCCAGGGGGTTATGGTCAGAACCCAAACCAAGGACAGTACAGTAGGGGCGGTGGGCCTCAGCAGGGTGGGAGAGGTGGGTACAACGCGGGGCGTGGGGGGAATATGCAGTCTCGTGGTCGTGGTGGAGGGTCGATGGGCATGACCAGAGGGACGAACCGTGGGAGGGGAGGAAGCTACAACAACATGGGCAACCGAGGAGGAGGGAACCAGGGTGGAGGGAGTGGCAGCTTCCGAGGGCAAGGTTCCAACCGCGGCGGATACGGCAACAAAGACAATCGGCGCGGCGGCTCGTTCTCGAACCAAGGCTACTCGCACGGTCAGCAATACCAGCAACACAACCAGCAAAACTACCACAATCACCACCAGAACCAGTCGCATTCGTCGTTCCGTGGCCGTGGACAAGGGTTCTCAAGCCGCGGGGGTCGACACGGTGATTCCTCTTCTACGGGCAGTCGCGACAACGTCAGCATAACGTCCGGCAACTTCTCAACTGGTAAGCGGGACGAGAATAAGCGGACGCTGACCGACTTTAAGATCGTCGGTCTCAAAATCCCCGGTCTGAGCTGGGTGTGGGGAACGATTCCTGACCCCGTTGACCCTGCCGTGGTCAAAGACGAAGTCCAGCCTGCTGCTTCTGTTCCCTCTGACACGCCACCGGTCGTCCAGCCATCTGATGGGACCACTCCAGCGACTGCTGAGGGTACCAGCACTGGCGCGGATGCCGCGGCCGCTGTCATTCCTGCTGTTTCTGCTCCTGCTCCCGATGCGTCTGCTGTGAAGGCGGAGATTGAAGCTTTGCTTCCTCCGCCCCCTTCACGGGTCCGGATGTACTTCCACACTCCCGTTTCTCCTGATGACGCGCATCCTATCTCTCAGTCCAGCTATGCTGCGTCCCTTCCCAATGCGCGCAAAGGCAAGCGCAAGAAGCTCGAGGATGATGATGGCGACTACGAGGAGGGTCGGGGCGCTCCGCCTCCTCCACCTCATGCTTCTGGTGGGGACTATGACGGTGCCGGCCGTGACAGCGTAGCCCCGAGCGTCGCCGAGACGACGAGCGAGGGCGATTGGTTGATGGCTGCCATTGGCGAAGAGGAGGGTGACGGCGAAAGCCGAGAGAATCTCCATGTCAGTGAAGTCGAGCACTTCCTGGACCATGGCGACGCCGGCGACGGTGATTATGGTAAGCGTCCGTCTCTCACTGAGCCTGCGCTTGTGTGGACAACATTGTTCACACATATCCTCGTTCGCACCACTAATTTGGCTGTTTTATCGTTTTGAAGGCAATGAGTATATGCAAGGGGATGGACACGACGGTGACCACGCAATGGGCGACGAGGATGCGCAGGGCTCGGAAGTGGGCCCTGATGACGAACACTACACGGGTTACATTGCTAATGGGACGCATGATGCCACCGAACATCCTCTGGTCAATGGCGCTGGCCATGCCGATGCGCCTTCAGGCTCTCAGGAGCTCCAAGAAGGGGGCGCTGTCCCGGCCGCTTCGTCGCAAACTAATTCGAACGAGCACTCGCAGGACCCGGTTTCTTCTGTCCCTCCTCTCCAAGCTCCCAACGGGAGTGTTCCTCCGGACGCGCCCCCTGCCACAGCTCTTGCCGACACTTCGTCGCAGAGCACAGGCACGAATGCTGAAATTGCCCAGTCTGGTCCTCCAGTGCCTCGTCCCGCACCGTTGCAAGCGACGGATTCTATGACCACGGTAGCAGACACGGACCAGGAGCAGGTTCAAGCTTCTCCCTACGCTTCTACAGTCATCGATGGTGGCGATGGCCTCGAACACCACGACTACGAGGCTACCCAGTCCGCGACCCAGTACGATGAGAGTGCGTATGGGGCTGAGAATGGGGCGCCTGTCGGTACCCCCTCCACAGCCAACAATCTCCTTGGGGAGAAGATTCCTTCTGCGAATCGTCTGTCCGTTTCGTATGCGGGGGCCACGAGGAGACTCGTCATCGATGCCGAAGTTGTGCCGAAACTGAAGGTCTTCAGGGCTGAAGGCCGCGTTGAAGTCACGGTTTCACTGATGGCTGACGAGCGCGGCGGCTTCAGAGGCATCGCTGTGAGTCGAATGCCATTCGCGATGACCGAATTTGAACCTCGCTGACCCCTTCTTACTAGATGGAAGGATGTTCTGAAGAAAGTACTTACATATCACTTGAGCTCTCTGAACAGCTGGAAAGCGACCCCACCGTTCCTCCGCTCTGGAAGGCCACGATTCCTTCCGAAGTTCAGCTGGTACTCTACCTCGACAAGGAGAAGCCACTGTCAGAACCTCGTTGGGTGAAGACGGGCGACGTCCAGGAGTGGCTGAGGAGCATGTTTGGTCGAATGTTCTGGGTCGCCGGAGATGCTGCTGATGGTTGGGAGAGGAGAGTCGAAGTTGTTGATCCTGATCCGGTGCGCTTGTTTTCTTCCGCTGCCACGATTTTCCCATACTCACGGTGCCTGCAGGCACCCACCATTTGGACGCTCTTGGAGTCCTGGGCGAGCAACTCTAACGTTGGGCAGCCAACCGAGCGTCAGCGCTTTCTCCGCACGCACATGGCCGAGACCGACAACATCCTTGAGATCCTTCTCCGCCTCGTGCGCGGCGAGCGGTCCACGTTCACGCAGAACGCACCCATTCCTCCGCCCTCTGTCTCGGGCCCCCTCCTTTCCGCTCTGTCCCCGGACTCTGCACACGCCGCGCAACAAACTCATGTCTCGCTCGCCGTGTTGGCAATCTTCCGCCTCACTGTCGAGTATGCCAAGAAGGCCGCGGGCGACAAAGGGAAGGGCGAAGCAGAAGAACGCGTGGGGGAGATCATCAGAAGCCTTCCTTCTCATCTCATCTACAAAAGCTTGGACGGTATCTTCAAGGAGTGGCGGGTGGAGAAAAAGGGCGGGCGAGCTCCGCCAGCTTGAGCGCGCTCGTGTCGAAGTAAAGTCGAGGCCAATGGTACGATGTATGGTGCAGGCGTATGCTGATGATCTGTACTCGTGTTTCTTGTACCTCGAAAACGTCTCCTGCTTCCAAATCTTGAGAGTCTGCTGTGCTCATTATACCCTCATTACCAATGTCTTGCTTAGAGGGTTGCTGTCGCTGATTTTTTCATTTGCTTGGTGGAGGCTGAGATGAGGATGCTTGGTAATCCATGGTCAGATGACAAAGCGAGCGTTATGGGAGTAGTTTATATGCCTCATCTCGTAGGCGCATCGACGTTGTTTTCAAGGGTGCTCCAGTCGTGCTTACGCTTGCAACTGTCTTCAATCCCCGCCAGTACGTTATGTCCTCAAAGACGCCTATCTCCATTACCGGCGTCACTGGTAAGTGCAGTACAGCCTCGGCGCTAGCCTAAGAAATGCTCATCGTTTTTCCGGCTTACAGGCTACATCGGAGGCGCAGTCCTCGCCAGTCTGCTTAACCACCCCAGCAGTGACACCTTCGAGATAACCGCCCTCGTCCGTAGTCCTGAAAAAGCCAAGATACTCAACGACAAATTCGGCGTTAAGGTTGTCGTTGGAACTCATAGCGAACATGACAAGATCGAGAAGATCGTGGAGGACAGTCATGTCATTTTCCATCTTGTATGTGTTTATGCACTCCCTCGCTTCCTATAATACAGGCACTGAGTGAAAATCTGCTAGGCCGATGCTGATGACGAGCCTCTCATCGCCGCTATCCTGAAGGGTCTCAGAAGTAGGCACAGCAAGCTGGGCGACTTGCCTATTCTCATCCACACCGTAAGTCGACGGGTGTTGAACGTTGTATTCGCCGGTTCTCATCACGCTCGCACAGTCGGGGACGGGTGTCCTGACGGACGATGCACGGGGCGAATATGCGTCGGACACGATCTACAGCGACCTCAACGTTGAGCAGATCAAGTCGATCCCTCCCACCGCTTCCCATCGTAACGTCGACTTGCTGGTGGTCGATGCAGACGAGAAGGGATACGCTCGGACTCATATCGTCCTCCCGTCGACAATCTATGGTATTGCTACGCACTCGCTCGCTGAGGCTGGCGTTGCGAACCCTCATTCCCAACAGATCCCGCAGCTGATCCAAGCATCCCTCGCCCGTGGACAGGCTGGAGTCGTCGGAAGGGGCTTGCCTTGGTGGCCAAACGTTCACATTACCGACGGTGAGTCTGTTTCTATTGGCCTGGCAGTAGTTGGTTACCCGTAGCATGTTTCGTTCTAACATAGACCCGCATTCGCAGTCGCCGATCTCTACATGGTCCTCTTCGACAACATCGTGGCGAACCCCGACAAGACCGGCCATGGCTGGGAGGGCTTCTACTTCGGGGAGAACGGCGAGCACCACTGGCTCGACATCTCCACGGCCATCGGACAAGCCATGGTCGACCTCGGGCTGTCTGAGAAACCGGAACCGACAACTTTTACCGTCGATGAGCTCAAGAAATACTGGAGGAGCGAAGGGGCCGGGTGGTATAGCGGCACGAACTCCCGCGCCCGCGCGGATCGCGGGCGGGCACTGGGTTGGAAGCCGAAGAATACCACTCAGGACATGCTCGCAAGTATCAAGCCCGAGGTTGAGCTGTTCGCGAAGAAGCGGTGAGGTATACCCCGTGCGCTCTGAATCGGTGGGATCCCTGGAACCAGGGGTACATGGGGTTGACAACCATACGGTTGGTGTATTGCTTCCCCGGGCTACCATGCTCGTGCGCTCCTTAGTCTGTAGCTATATGGCTAATGTCTCATGCTTCGGTTTCTGAAACTTCTCGTGCTTCACAAGGATGGAACCGACCCCCCCCCCCCCCCGTGACAAGGACAGGCCGGTGATACATCGACGATGAACGTACTCCAATATAGATCCTGAATGCTTGTCATCAAGTTGTCGTTCATTCCACTTCTTGTTTTCAATCTCCTTGAGGCCACCGATCTCTGGACAGCGTATGCTGCCTGGAATTGTCCCGCTTGTTGTAAGCTTTACAATCGGCACCTCGATAGACGAGCGGTCAAACATAAGGCATTGGAGCATAGACGGCCATTTTCGTCCAGATACGAGTTATGGCCTGAATGGACCATTCTCCCAGTAACGGACACTGCTGAACGACACGCCGATGACCATTCCGAGATATGATACAAGGCACATGGTGCCAGCTAGTATATACAAGCACACTAGGCGAATGGGAAACAAACCGTTTTGGACCCCAGCGCAGAAAATACGTAGGTAGGTAGGTATCAGACCTCTATGACCGCGAGCGGAAAAAAAATACGTCTGGAGTGATATCGCATGGTCCCTCAATCCAACACAAGCCAGCTACCGCGCCGGCTCGCCCGCACCTCCAAACCCCATCGTGCGCGCCGTCTAACCGTAACTCCCTCCCGACACGGCAAGCTGGGAACTACCCAAGATCGGAGAGCGCCCACGCCTACGACGACGGAGGCTCGTTTTTGTGATGGGAGAAGACCTCCTTGATCTTGCCGAAGATGCTCGTCCGCTTGTGCCGTTGTGAGCCTGTGAAGCGGCTCGACACCGTGTCCTTGCCGTCGCCGTTGGCCGTCCTCTCGCCCTGCTCGCTCGCGCCATGACTCGGGGCCGTGTTCTCGGCAGACGACCCCCCGCGCGTGTGTTTCGAGGACCGCGACGACAGTGAAGGGAAGCGCATCTTCTTCTCCTTGGTCGGCGTCGTTGTCGTTGTCGTTGTCGCTGGCGTCTTTCCGTTCACATGCGGCGCAGCCTGTTCGGCTCCATTCACGGGGCCCGTCTCGGGCTTAGGCGTGCTGTCCGTCGTGGCTGGCGTGGTCCCGTCCGTCGTCGCGGATTTGGGTGCGTCTGCACCATTTGCGGCAGGGGTGCCGGTGACAGCAGCCTTGTCTTCGGAAGGCCCGTCGCCGTTTGTGGCCGGCTTCTGTTCGGAAGGACCAGCAGCTTCCGCGAGGGGCTTCTCATCGACGGTGGCGTTGGCAGGTGCGGGGACGTGTGTCGATGGCGCCGTTTCTGGTGCGGGTGCAGACACAGGCGCAGGCGGGGAAGACGTATCCGTAGTCGAGGTGCCTTCGACGACTGTCGTATCCAGCGACTTGCTCTCCGACACATCGGCCAGGGGTGCAGTGACGGACTCAGAGGCCGGTTCGGTGCTGAGGGGGAGTATCGTGACCGGGACGATAGGCGCGACCGGTGTGGGCTCGGAAGGGAGGATCGCTGCCGTTGTGTCGGGCGCAGCTACTTCAGGCTGGCTGGGTTCGGGCACCGGAGGAGGGGTAGGTTCGGATTCATGGGTAAGCGCAGGAGCTGGGGCGGCCTCCGAAGCTTCAGTGGCCTCGGGAGCGGGAGCGGGGGTAGGCTCGGGCTGAGGAGTCTAGGGACGCGAAATGCTTCAGAGACAGCGAAGATGTCGACATCGGCAAGACATACCTCGACTACAGGGGTCTCTGCCGGGGTGTCGGTTGTTCCAGGGGCCATCGCTTCCACCATGTCGACAGCAGCCTGTTTGGCGGTCTCCACAACACCGACGACGGTGGCCGTGACCGCCCCCAACGCACCTACTGCCCCCACAGACGTCCCCTCGGTCGCTTCAGTTTCTGTCTGCCCAGCTTGCTCCTTGGGCTCTTCCTCTGGTTCCGCGGGTGCGGGTGCGGGTACGGGCGCGGGCATGGGCTTGAACGGAGATTCAGGTCGCGCCGGGGCGCGGTAGACGTTGTTCAGGTTGCCCTCGTTGTCCATCTCGGTGGGGCGGTCGTCGGTCGTGGCCCACCTGCCGTCTACGATGTACTTGTACGCGACCTTCTCGCCCCAGGGGATCTGGACGATGCCTTCGAAGAAGCCGGAGTTGGACTTGGTGAGGTAGCGCGAGCATGACCACTGGAGCATTTATAGGGCGCGCGGAACATGTCCAGGGCTTAGATTAGCACCCTTCATTGCGCGGGTTCGGGATCGGCGATGGAGGGCGAGGCCCGCGGATGGAGCTGGAAGGGGACTCACGCCGTCAAAGGAGCCGGTGATAATGACGTTGGAGGCGTTGCGGTGTGGCCTGTGCGTGAGGGCGGTCAACAGGATCGAATTTGCGGGAGCGCGATCGTCGACAGGTGACGCACCAGCGGAAGGTTGCCTGATAGCATTCGGACATTATGGATTCGTGCGTGTCGTAAGGGAGAAAGAAAGACGAGGGTTAGGAGAGGGAGAGGTTAGAGGGGTGGCGCTGCTGGCGCACTAAGCTGGAGGGGAGCAAGTTGCGGAACAGCCAGGCGATCCCAGTTTACCCGTCAGCGTTGGGCACGGGCGCTTAATGCAGTGGAATGCACTGACCGCGGACGCTGTGCGCGGTGGAAAGGAGAGGGGGGATGGAAAGAGGGCTGGTGGCCGATTTACTGGTCTGATAACGCGGACGCGTGAGAGCTCGCTTCTTGTGCAGGCGAGGGCTGGCAGCCCCAAAGTCCGTCTCAAATCAAGTCTCAATGGACAGCTCGCACCCGCGCGGGCGCCTCTCTGCCGATGAGCTCATTCGCTGCCTCACACCCCGAACCGGCCTCAGGCCATGCAGCCTGGATCTCTCTCTCCCCCCGTTATCGTTCCCGCTTCCCGCCTCGAGGCTGCCGCACCCCCGCAGCTCCTCATCCACACCCCTGGCTCATGCTCGACCTTGCGCTAGAAGAGAAACTCGACGAGCTCGACCCCCTCCGTCACCTACGCGATGATGCTGATCCCGATGAAGACGGCTCGGTGCGCATAGTCCCGGTACAACCGCCTTCCATTCGCAATCAGTCCATAGAGCTGTCGTTCCATCGAGCTCCTGCCATCCAAGGTCACACGGAGGTGCCTGCGCCCATCACAGTCAACCTCTCGGTTGATGCGTCGCCGGGGTGCGGAGGCATTACATGGCCGGCTGGAGAGGTCCGTTCGCGTCCCTGGCTTTGACCATGTTCGCTCGAGATGCGAATGCCCTGATTCTGTAGGTCCTATCGAGCTACATCACCCGCAAAGGCTCTCTGAAAGACAAGGTAGTCCTCGAGCTGGGTAGCGGAACTGGTCTCGTAGGTCTCGTCGCTGGTCATCTCGGGGCTCGCGTTTGGATCACGGACCAAGCGTTCGTAGTTTCTTTTGATCCCGGTGTCTTTCCTCGACGCGACCTTCTCATCCCATTGGGCCCGTCGCTCTTAGTCCCTTGCTGGATATCATGAAACGGAACGTTGACCTCAACAAGCTGGCCGATAGCGTTACGGTCGCAGAACTGAACTGGTCTGCTGTGTCCGAGTCCCTACCAATCACATAGACATGGCTCATGCCTCTACGACAGGGGCGAACCCATCCCGGACAGCATCCCGACTCCAGATTTGATACTAGCGGCGGACTGTGTCTACTTCGAACCTGCCTTTCCATTGCTGGTACAGACACTCGCGGATCTCGTTGCCGATGCATCAACGGAAGTTTTGTTTTGCTACAAGAAACGTAGAAAGGTCAGTAAACAATACGTCGGTTGGGGTTGACTGCATTCTGATCACCAGAAAATAGGCGGATAAGCGTTTCTTCACACTGCTGAAGAAGGCTTTCATCTGGGATCCCGTCACCGACGATCCACAGCGTGAAGTGTACTCGCATGACGCCATCTCTCTATTGCGCTTATTGCGCAAATAACCGGGTGTGCTGCCGATAGGCCCGGAGGGGTAGGGGGAGCACTTCAGCAAACATAAGAGTGTCCAATGTCCATTAACCTCAAGAGACTCCGTGCCGCGGGCTAGACTGTGGTACGTTTTGTATCGAGCTCCTGTCAGCCTGCAGCTGACCTACCCAAGACGTATCTATCGTCGTCACAAGTCTAGTATCGGTGAGTCTATGCGCCGTCACTCCATCCATCCGACGAAGCACCTGACTGGGTGAACGCTCAGTGGAGTCCGTCGGTCTATTCAGCAGGATCATTGGCAGTTGTTCCATTCCTTGGGTTTTAGTATAGCTTGGTGTATATGACTAAATCAATGTCTATCTGGGAAGTCGTTATCCGGTCAATGTAGAAACAATGTAGAAGCACCTTCATCTAGTCGGTGTATGATGACGGAAGCGTTCACTATTTGGTGGTTAAACCCTTGAGACCGAATTTTTCAACTTTTTTTATATCTCTTACAAGATGGAACGTGCTGTGTATAGTGCTCCAGGAACTTTCTACTTATCGGCTGCCTGTCGATGTGCATGCGGTTGGTATTATATTGACCTGCAGGCTCCCTCGTTGCATCGTCTGCTGACTTACTCCGGAGCTTAAGTAATTGAAGAATGCCGACCGTGATTTTAATATTCAACTTGAAGAACGCCGACCGTGACTTTTGATAGCCAATCGGATTGAGCCAATGACTGTCGGTGCTGTTCGGCCGACTGGACCCCACACTCGCTGAGATGTTTTGTGATCTGCTGCTCCGAGTCAGAACAAGCGCAAAGGGATCCTCTGAGTATTTAGTCCTCTCTCCCAGCTTCTCCCAACATCCAGCACCCTCCTCGCTGCACTTCTCCCTCGTACCACCCTAGGCCTCCCAAAAGCACGCGTAAAAATGCCCGCGCCGGTTGCCCAGCCGAAGACGTTGTACGATAAGATCTGGGAAGACCATGTCATGTAAGTGAGCTTCTCCAGCCCGTATAGGCCTCCCATCATCATCGTCGAGAACTGGCACTGATGTCGTTCTCGTGTTGTGTTTCGCCTCCAGTGACGTCGATGAGAACGGCCTTGCCCTCATTTACATTGATCGGTGCGTTTCCAATCAAGTCGATTTGATTGGCACTTCCACTCGGAGAAACTAACCACTGGGCGTTGTATGCTTCTGATAGCCACCTGGTGCACGAGGTGACCAGCCCCCAGGCGTTTGAGGGATTGTGAGTGCTCCTCCTGCGTTAAGCTCGCCTCTGGAACGTGTGCTCAGACGGTGTTCCCTAATTTTAGGCGCGATGCGAACCGTCCCGTCCGGCGTCCGGATTGCACCCTTGCAACTGTGGACCATAATATCCCGTGAGTTTTCTCTCACCCGACAATGGTCCTCCGGCCACGGTCATTTGCCACGCCGAATATTGTTGCGCATTTAGTCAACCTTGGGACGCGAAGAGGACGTTACTGACACGATTTGTTTCGATGCAGGACAACCTCCCGGAAGAGCTATACCACTACGGCCGAATTCGTTGTGCAGCCAGAATCTCGCGCGCAATGCACAACCCTGGAAGAGAATGTGAAGTTGTTTGGGTTGACCTACTTCGGCATGACCGACAGGAGGCAGGGTATTGTTCATGTCATCGGCCCTGAGGAGGGTTTCACGGTATGTTACGTTCTCATGGCGTCCAAGTTTTCCTTTCCCCTCACTCACAAGGGCTGTAGCTCCCCGGCATCACTTGCGTTTGCGGAGACTCCCACACGTCCAGTATGTACCGCAAATATCTCCGTTTCTTCCACGTGCTCATCTTCACAATAGCCCACGGAGCGTTTGGTTCCCTTGCGTTCGGTATCGGGACGTCTGAGGTTGAGCACGTCCTCGCTACACAAACGCTCCTCCAGAAAAAGGCCAAAAACATGCGCGTCACCGTCGAGGGCACCCTCAGCGAAGGCGTCACCTCCAAAGACGTTGTCCTCCACATCATCGGTGTCATCGGTACGGCCGGTGGAACGGGCTGCGTCATCGAGTTCGCCGGCTCAGTCGTCCGCAGCTTCAGCATGGAGGCCCGCATGAGTATGTGCAACATGTCCATCGAGGGCGGCGCGCGTGCGGGCATGATCGCACCCGACGAGGTTACTTTCGCCTACCTCCGCAACCGTCCGCTCGCGCCCAAGGGCGAGGTGTGGGACCGCGCAGAGGCGTACTGGCGTACGCTCCGTACGGACGAGGGCGCGAAGTTCGACGTCGAGGTCAACATCCGCGGAGAGGACATCGTGCCGACCGTCACCTGGGGCACGTCGCCACAGGACGTCGTGCCCATCACGGGCA